>JAJHUR010137423.1:16438-35823 GCA_027495735.1 Lutjanus campechanus | reverse complement strand
AGAGTTGCACAGCTGCCGCCAAAACATGCCCGTGGCTTCTCTTCAACATGACACACAGGGTCACCACACGGTCAGATGTTTGGAGGACTTCTCATTTTAGGATCAGGGACTAATGAGAGGAGGAGAAAACAACCTGCTGGTGAGAACGAGGGGGGACGGCCCGAGAGACAAGGCGTATGAGTAAAGGACACAAAGGACAGCTTAGAGGACCTCTGATGTCACCCCAGCACCAGCAGAGCGACTCATTGAAACTAAAGTGCCTCTGCTGTGTTGCTTTTGTCTGATTCTTGTCAGTCCTGTCCCTCTTTTATAAAAATGATCCATCTGACAAGTGATTAACTTCAGAGTAGCTTTTATTTATTTAAATTTTTTTCACAAGTGTTTGTTTTAATGCCAGGCTGCCGGTCATCACCTTTTAAGTAGCTTTTTCCATGAATACCTGAGGGCAGATTAACATTAATTTAAAGAAAAGTTGTGCAAACATGACCACATTATTCTCACCTTGCATGACTCACATATACTGTTTCTGCTTTATGAGCTGCGTGTCTGGTTACTTCCTGTGAACACTATAGTAACGTTATCTTTGTCTACAAATTTAATCACAGTACTGTAATTATAACTACAGTAATAATCAGCATGCTGTCTTTTTTTATCACAACACTAATTCAACTACTGTAAAAGGCATTACTGTTTTAATGTTAATAATATAAATTAATTTCAGTCATAAACAGCTGATCAGCTTACAGTGGAGGATTCGTCCTCACTTGTTATTGTCAATTGACCATGTTGTGCTCATCCTCTGCTCACATATTAATATATTATATAAAATATTAGTTAACAATTGTTGATTGTCAGTATAGTCATCAGGTCATTGAATGAAATCGTCCCACTAAGTTTGTTATTCAAATAAATGTTTCACCAAAAGGAGCCAAATCACAAAAACCTCATCTGTTGCTGACACGTCCTGTTAATGTTGCTCAACTCATCAGGTTTTGTTGGTTATTGATCCTGTTTATCCTCCTTATTTGTTCATATCAGGAGCATTGTTGTAACATTAGTGTCAATATTGATTAACTCAAAGTAAAAATATTTATGACGAGGCTACTTTACAGCCACATTTGAAAGAAATTTGACTGTAAACATCCCGTACAAAGCATGAGACACGTGTGACAAGTAGCTCAGTCTGGGACACTGATGAACGCTGCAGCGGCTTAAATTAATTAAATTTCAGTTTTTAAATTAAAGTAAAAACTACAGGTTACATGAACTTCTTTTAAAAGTAATCATAATAATTATCGCATTAGCTGAAAAAAATCCATATCGTGCATCCCTACATACAGTTTAACCTGCAGTTTACAGACAGCCGAGGGAAATAAGGGCCAAGATCAATGACTTGATATTCCAAAGTTCTGACTGAACCAAATCAAACTGCAGTTCTGACTCTTCAGTCGTTTATTTTTGCTAGTATTTTTTCCCCTATTTTTAAGGTCTTAAGGTTGACAAGATAAACAGATGTGGAGCTCATAAAATGAATATACGTCACATGACATTGTGCAAGTCAATAACTGTAGTTGAGTGCTAAAATTTATCCTCGGAAATAATAATAATAATCACACAGAAGGAAAAATATTCCAAGATCTGCTTAGTAGTTTTTTAAAATTATTTTAAACTAAATCTCACAGTCTTTTACAGTGGTTGGAGTTCTGGGTGAACTGATGAAGACTTCGAGGTACAGCTGGAAAATCTGTGTGGAAAAAGCCATTAAGGGGACCTTGAATTAAGTTTCTTTTTTATTATACTACATTTTGTAGCTCTTATGTCATCTATTTTATAGTTTAGATCATCAAACACCAACCTAGCTAATTCTGCTGGGAAGAATGATTGTAATTAGCTTTTAGCCTATTAAGCTAATAGGCTAACATGTGTTTCCTGTTTTCCCACTCAAAAGCAGGATTTAGGTTTTCATCCTGAAATTTGACAAGTTTGTCTCCTTTCCTTTAAGACCTGGCTTTGATCCTCTCAGGTAGGCAGGGGGTACAGTAGTCCCCTAAGGGATGACCGCCCCCTGATGGGAGAATTGTTTTTACCCCAACTGTGATTTGCTTGAGCTGCAACATCTAATTCCAAATACTATTTTGTCAAATCAATGCCCGGACTTTGCCTTATTAAGGCCAGCCTGGTTTCCTATAGCAAGCAGGGTGCTTGAACCCCCCGATGAGGGAGGCAAGCTGAGGCTGCCCCTCACAACAAAACAACACACCGCTCCACAGCAGCATGACACTTCCTCAGCCAGCAAATGAGATGAAAGCTTTAAACCATGAAAATAGTGGTTTGAAAAGCTTCTGAAGCCCCGCTACCCTGCTAGCATGGAATAAAGATGGGTTGTCCACCCGCAACAAAAGCCGAACACAACAGGGAAAAACATCAAAGAGTGATTTCGTCAGGGGAAAAACACCTATTTGTTAGAGGGTGCCCACTGAGAAAAACGCAGGTGAATTTTCAGGTAATAGCACATTGTGGTTAAGCGCTACAGTTTATTTGTGTTTCTAACTTTTCCGTGTTGTGATACCCTTCCATTAGAGTGTTAAACAGACTTTCACCTCTTACAAGGATTTTGCTGCTTTATATCTGTTTCCGCTTTCAACAGAGGCGCCAAATATTCTCAAAATCTTGGTAAATTTAAACAAATGTTTGTCCAGAAATTAAATTAAAGACCAACATTTTTGAATTACGCTGTAAAAAGAAAGGAATTTTACAGGAATTTAGAAAAATCAGTTGATGTTTTCTAATCAGCTTAACATAAATATTCAAGTTTTATTTATTCAAGTTAATTAAACTTAAAATTTTGAGTATTTACTTATTAAATTAAGTTTGTGTGTTATTTGTTCTCAGGTGTTACAAATTCAGTCAACTTAAAATTTTATGGCAGCCCTGATGCCATGCTATCTTTTTCAAGTTAAAACACTTTATTATTATAGTGTACGTTATTTTTTAAATGATTTTAAAGATACTAAAAGGAATGTTGATATTTTGTTGATTTTGGAGGATCCTGTGGGCAAAAGTAGTCATAGTTTTTCCACTGTAATAACCATAAATATGGCAAAATGTCAAAAATAAAATTATCTTTTTAAAAAAAAATCTCATTCCTGCTACATTTTAACTGGCTAGCTGTAACTTTGCCTGTGAAAATGTCAGCACGGGTTCGTTTCATCTGATTTCAAAGAGAATCTGACCCTGTGGCAGCCGTTAAGAATGATTAGATAGAAATAGTCTGTCATCTCGCAGATGGTCTCATTTGCTTCACTAATAAACTGAGACTAAAAACTTCTTGTAGTAGCTTTAACAGGACTGGAACATCATTAAATTGGACTAAAAAATAAGCAAATACTAAACATTTGCAGGTAAACTATTTCGACTTACAGCACCGTAGATTTACATACAGTGTTTAATTTAACTGACTGATGAGGTTCAGCTTGAGTTTGACAGCTGCAGAGCAGGCTAATGTGATCTGCTGCCTCCAATGTGTAGCTAAGAATAAAGCGATTCTGCAGAATACAGCAGAGCTCTTGTTCTCTGTCCGCAGGTGGATTTACCTGCCTATGTGGATTACAATCGCTCTTTGATCCAAGTAACACTACAAGGAAGAGGCTCAGGTTAATAAGGTGTGAAATTCTTTAAACAAGGACCTTTTTGTGGTGCTTTGAGTGAACGGCGCTCCCAAAAGAAACTGACATTGACAGTCAGGAGAGTAGGGAGAAAACGCAATTCAAGGTCAATCGAATGCAAATATTATGCATGAATATTGAAAGTGCAAAAATTAAAACAATGGAAGTAATTTTAGGCTGATGTCTGAACAATAAAACGATTAAGCGATGACTGTGATCACATTTCAGCAGGTGGAGGTTTCGGAGGTTTTCTACAACATTTTGTGCCTTTTGTGCATCAATTTATGGTGGAAAAGTCTTCATGCAGTAAAGTAGTAGTCGTAGTAGTAGTAAAGTTATGCAGTATGAGGCTCTCAAGCAAGCAGTTGTCAACCTAAAGTCTTCTACTTGTGTCCTCGCATTGTCTTGCTTAAATAAGCAGGGACGTCCCTGAGAAAGACATTGTTTAGACGACAACATGTGTCGCTCCAAAATCTGTATGTACCTTTCAGCATTAATGGAGCCTTCACAGATGTAACAGTTAGTCATGCCATAGGCGCTATAACACACCCACACACCATCACAGACGCTGGCTTTTGAAGTCAGCGCTGGTTTGAAATGCGGACTCGTCAGACCACAGCACGCTTTTCCACTTTGCGTCAGTCCATCTCAGATCATCTCGAGCTCAGAGGAGTCTGCGGCGTTTCTGGATGTTGCTGATATATGGTTTCCACTTTGCATGATAGAGTCTTAACTTGCAAGTGTTCCCAACTGCACGTAGTGATCTTTATACAATTATCAGGGTTTAAGTGCAGTAGGGTCAGAGGTCACGGGCATTCACTGTTGGTTTTTGGACTTAACTTTTGGCCTATTAGCTGCAGCGATTTCTCTGGATTTTCTTTTCTCTTTTAGTGATATCATGGGTTGTAGATGTTGAAATCGCCAATTCCTTGCACTTTTGTGTTGAGAATTATTGTTCTTCAACTGCTGAACTATTTCCCCCCCGTGTTGAAGATGCCCCTTTCATAATATTGTTTACCTTTTGCACGTTCCAGACAGGTTTGTTTGGAGTATTTTACATCTTTCCTAGTCTTTTGGTGCCCTTGTCCCATCTTCTTTAAAAATGTGTTGCTGGCATTGAATGCAGAATAAGTGTAATTTACAAAAAAAAATAAGTTTATCAGTTTGAACTAGTCAACAAGGATTTGCAAATTATTGCATTCTGTTTTTATTTACATTTTACACACAGTGTCCCAACTTTTTTCATGCTGTAAACTTGATAAGCAGAAGACATTTTTTGTAAACTTATCTAAAGTTCCCTTTAAGACAAAGGATAATCTTGTGTAAGGAAATTTTGCTAGTAGTTTATAATAAGTATGTGGATATACACTGAGCCAAACATTACAGGAATGCAGCATACGACATGATACTGAACAATTCTGCATTTGAGGAGCTCGTGCCAAGAACAGATTCCATTACTATTTCAGTGTTGGACGCTGAAGTCAGAAACTCAGACATGACATGTTCATGATCTCACTGTGAAATTCCAGAGGTTCAGGATTAAACTGCCTCACGCAATCAGATTTCGCCACGCACATGAATGTTTTATTTAAATGGGCTGCAGTGAAGTGTGGGAGTCAGAATGCAGCACATTCCCCAGTTTAAGTAGTGTAGAGGAGTGTGATAACAACAATAAAACAATGCTAATCTCAAATGGAAATCCACATGTTCTTAAACATTACTTCAAATGCAATCGTGATTAGAGTCGACTGCTCAAACTGCAGCCGCATATTAAATATTCTGTGTAGTTTAATATAATATTTATATATATTGAGATCTAAAAATCCATGTCCTCAGTGCCCTAAAACATCCTCCGAATAAATTCTGCTGAACGCTGATGAACAGTGCTCGCAATCCATCTCAATATGTGCGATGTCATGACTTGGCAGTAAGTGTACAAATGCAAAAATGCGATTTTGGGCTTGCAGGCGACACATGCTCAAGAGATTCCAATCTCATGAATAATTCACAGCTGCTGGAATAATGATGGCAGATAAAACTTTGTGTGAGTAATTGCATAAGTAGACTCATCAGCATTAGGAGTGTGTGTATGTGTGTGTGTGCGAGCAGTAAATCTCATCATTTTCAACATCAAAATGTGGCAAAATTATGCAGCAGCACAATGAGAATAATAACAAGCAAATCACTCACTACCACTTCTTTTTCTTTTTTCTTTTTCCTTTTTTTTTCTTCTTTTTTTGCTCCTGCATATTAAGCAACAATTGACTCATGCCAGTTTGACAGCTATTGTGAGCGGATCTGGAAACGTGAGAAAAGTTGTTCCACATTTTTTATCCGTGGGTGAGTTTTAATTCACATTCTCAGCTCCCAGCATGCCTGTATTCCTTCCACCTGACTGTGCTCTTTGGTCAACCCCTCTGTGCCTAAGTGACCATATATTGGTCTGGGCATCTATTCAGGGGCTCTATTTTCTAGGTGATTGACTCTGAAAAACTTGCGTCGTAATCCCCAAATGTTTCCCCTGTGTTTGAGGAAGGGTCGGCATTGTCGAGACCCTGGGAGTCCTGCCCGGTTGTGTGTCTGTCACGCTGGGATTAAGAGTAGTGGGAGGAGCAGGATTTTAACAGGTGGAGAGATACCTCAGGAGCAGGATGGACCAGATGTGCCAGAGCGGAGCCAGCCTCCTGTCAGTCTTTCAAACCAAGGACACAGAGTTCATTCAAAGAATTTAGATTTTTGCTCTGATAATCAAAATATTCATTACTTATATGATTATTAGTGCAATGTTTAAAGGTCCCCAGAACCTGCACTGCAGTCAATACAAAGTATAAGCTGGTAGGTTAAATCACCTCTGCAGCAGGTTAGCATTTAAATTTAAAAGTCCTATTTGTTATCTTATTGTACCCCAGCAGTTTTGGTAGCATATTGTTACCATATTATACCATATAGGTACCGCAATACATCACCATTTTCCCCCAGTTTTTGTCTCCTAAAACTGTAACCTGTCTATATTTACAAAAATACAACGTACCTACATTTAAACTGGTATTCCTGTGGTACCTGATTCATTCAGCCTAATTATACTGTTAACGTGAAGTGTTACTGTTTGGTCAAAAAAAATAGTATGGGTCAAAATAAAATTTTGACCTCATGTTGGCACAAGAAACATCATGGTGGTGCTGGATGAAAAGTCATCAGGATTCATCCTCTGGAGACCATGAATGTCCACACAAAATTAGCCAACCTGTCCAAAAGCTGATGAGATATTTCTGTCTGAAACCTTTATTTTGACTGTTTCTACTTAAACTATCTCTTAAAATCAGGGCTTGCCAGTCCAAATGAATCAGACAGCAGCAGAAATTTACAGACCATTACTCATCTCTACTTCTGCTCTGTCAACAAGCCCAAAGTGACGGATGAATGCTACACTTTTCCCAACAAAACGAGCCAATTTTGTCTCCGTCAGTCAGCATCTTAGCTCATCTTTGGGATCAGTGACTGGTTCACTTGTCAAGTCAGGCCTGTGCAGAATTAAACAGAACATTATCTGTATCTCTTTCTCTTTGGAGCATTCAATGTGATAGAAGATTGAAAAAAGATTCACTTTGATAAATTCATTATTTGTCATGATACAAATTTAAGGTAAGACTTTATTGATCTCCAGAGGGTAAAATCAGGTCTGTAAATATTTAAATGCATCCTATGACTATGTATATAGTGAACAGTATTTTATAAGCCCTTTTGTATCCAATGTATGTGTAAACTTGTAAATAAAGAAATAAAACCATGAAATAAGTACAGATAAGAATTTAAAAAAATTAAGAAATAATTGGTAGTGCGGTCCAAGCAATACTGGATTTTTGGGGCTGATTTGGATTGGAGTGCAATATTAGGGAGTAAAAAAATTCTGATATTGATATATCTGTTGATATTCTTCATACAAAATATACAGAACATAAAATATATACATAAACACACATATTTTTTTGCAATGATCCCTCTAAAGTGGTTAACACTTGACAAAGAAATGTAATGGAGGCAGGTTATTTTACAGTTAAGCAATAAAGATTATCAGGGCACTGAAACAGTAGAGTTCAATGTATGTATATATATTAAACCTGTCTTAAGAAAATACATAAAATGCTGCCCGTAAAGCTGACAAATAAAAACAATCTGAACTATTTTCTGTCAGACAAAAAAGTTTTTATACAGGATATATATTGGACAACAGACTGATATATGCTGATACTGATGGGTGCCGCGTCAATTAGCACAGAGCAGATCGAACGGGCAGGAAGTCAGACACAGAAAAGGCAGGGAGAATCTGGTTAATTTTCAAAATAAAAGACCCCGTGCAGCCTCAAGATCACAAAGACAGAACAGAAAAGAAACTGTTTCACCATGTAGCCTGCTTCTTCATGGCACAAAGAGCAAAGAAAGAGGACCTAATCAACAAAATCTGAGCAAGTAAACATAATCAGGCAGGCAAAACCGCTCTGCTGCTGAAATACTTAAGAAACACTGATGGTGGGGCTTGCAGCCGTGCGGAGGACGGATCAGAACCGTGGCGCAGACGTGCCATGCTTGGTGGAGTCAACCGGTGATATAGGCCAGTACAACTGTGATAGGCCAATGATAACAAAAATATTGGCCAACCAAATCATCAGTCAGTCTCTTATTAGAAGTATATAAAATAAAAATAAGAATAGAAACTATACAAGAGCAATATACCTTCTAATGGCAGTCGTATTGGTATGAAATAGTATTTGTAAACACAGGTGTTATCAATGATACTAATTAAGGTTCACCTACATTTATATTCTGTAGCAGAGCATTTCAAGAGAGCCAACATGCACAACAGCAGCACTCTGACTCTGTTTGACCTGAATGTAAAGGAACCTTAATTACTATCATTGGCAACACCTGTGCTTACACCAGTATTTTAATGTGATAAAGTCTGCTGTGAAAAACGTCTGTTAAACTATTATATAATTATAAGAGAAGCAGTATACATACAGTACCCAGGACCAGTTTCAGTTAAACCTGAAGTACTCAGGTGCACAAACGTGTAAAGCGGCACTGCTCGGAGCCTTGAAGCATAATCTGCAGCAGCAAATAAAGAATATTCAATACAGCTTCTCTGTTAGTTTTAGCAACCATCCAAATGAATTCGTCTCCTTAATGAGCTCCCTTCCCCTCTTCATCTTGGAAGAAATGAGCGATGCCATGAGCAATGGCAGCGATTCCTTCATGCTTCAATGCGATTGGCTGCAGATAAGGACCACCACCCACATTAGCACGCAGGTAATTATTTGGATTTCTGCGAGCAGGTGGTGATGAAAGCAGGCGAGTCCGTGAACAGACTCCAGAGTATCTCCAGATAAACATCAGGGGCTCCGAGACACACCGACACCGGCCCCTGCAACGCTCACCGGGAGCCCCCATATCTCTCCCCAACCATGCAGTGCAGTCATTACGCACCGCATGTCGTAAAAAAAATATGGGATAGCTATATAGGCCAAGGGGCTGGTGAAAATACTGTACTCTGCTCTGGGTTATGGCTTGTACCAGCATAGGAATAAAGTGGTTCCTGTCAAATGGGACCAACAGCATTGATAGGCGGAGAGGGCAAAATTCAAACTGTAACAGGCTAATTTCAACCATAAAACTGGGTTCAGAACTGAAAGAACAGATATATTAAAAGAGTATGACATAGTTTTTATCTTTGTATGATGATTATGATTATGTGCGTTTATAAAACTACATTATTTTTATGCTTAATTTTTTTGAACTGATTAATTTAATGAGACAACATGCAAATAGACCTTTCCAACAGCAGCCATTTATACATGATATGTTGGTTAAACACAGATGATACCAATTATAGTAATTAATGTTCTGCTCCATTCAGGTCGAGTAGAGTCACGGTGCTTCAACTAACCCTTCCTAAGACCCCACTTTTTGCTCTGTGCTCCAGTAACAGTTGTGCATATTGCGAGCAACATATCACATCTTAAGTTAGCTACTGTTAGCCAAACACTAGCTAACTATCTAGCTAATGTTATCAAAACACAAGCTAACAAGCTGGAAAATGATTGACGTAGATTAGCTAGCTAGTTAGCAAACGTTTAGTTAACTCAAGATGGGAATATGTCACTTTTACAAGTCCCCTAGCAACATCTTTCAACAATCTTCAAAATTTGTTGACAAGCCTAACACATATCATATCGAGGAAACAGAAAAGGAGAGAGCTGACACAGGTACCAAGCTTGTTCAACTGTCACTGGTGCACAGAGTGAAAAAAAGGGTGGAATTTATTAAGGGCCAGTTGTGCATGTTGGCTCACTGGAAAAGCTCCACTACACTGAATGGAATGGCACCTTAATTAGTATCATTGGTAAAACCTGTCTACCCTTTATTTATAAAGCACATTTCATGTTGAGAGGTATATTCAAGGTGCTGTACAGAGGCGTAGAAACACCACATTACAAGTTAAAACAACATAATTCTAAGTTAAATGAGTGAGATAAAATAGATAAATCAGAACAATTATCTGTTTCCCCACCAGTCATTATGCTAAGCTAACTGTCTGCTGGTTATAGCTGTCAGCAAAGAATTGCATATTTACACATCTGGTCAGAACCAACTCCTGAGCTAATAGCTCTTTGGCTGCAAGCTAACTACTTCAAGCTAGCTATTAACCAGATGCCAACTCGTACGTATTAGCAAGAATATTAGCTAAAAGATGCTAAAACAGTCTATAGAGCTAAAAGGAACCACGGAGCTGGGTGGTAATTCTTCCATATGAGTGACCCCACCTTACATCCATCCATTGTTATGTTTGGTATGAAAATATGATTTGCACTGCCTCACATTTTATATTGGTCATGCTTACTGCAACTAAGTTTGGTAACTTAGGTTCAGTTTAAGTTTAAGGTGAGGCTAAAATTACTGGCATGCAGATTTAGCATGTTACACAATTTTGAACACATTTGAAAGTTTTGCCGTCTAAAGAATTCTGTTGAAATTAGTTTTATTTTTGTTAAAATGTGCATTTTTTAAACTATAATTTTCTATGCATATTTTCTTGCAGATGTGCTGATCAATTTCAAGACAAAAATGTAAAAAAAAAAAATTGCACAGAAATAGCACTTTATAACAGTTTTTGTTGAGTCCAGCCACTTCAAGAGTTGAAAAAATAGCTGCTGTGACTTGTTGGCAGATGTTGTACATACGTGACGAATCCATCTCCACCTTAATCATCTCATCTCCTCTCTCTCTCTCTCCCTGGCTGTTGCTGCCTTTGTATGGAGGTTTCAAGTCATCGCAGATAAGGAGCGTTTTCACACTGTTAATCAGATCGTCCTGACGATCTGCTCCCCTGCAACATGCATAGTTTGGCATGGTGTTTTTCCTATGAGACATTCACCTCAGATCTAATCCCCGTTAAGCTCTCCACTCCACTGGACTGATGGGAGGGGGCAGGCAGCTGTGGATGAGTTACTATGGAAAGATTAAGTCTGTATGATGCAATGTTGGACAAGAGGACAGGGGTCGAGAGAACTTACTGGCAAAATGTCATATCACAACAGTGGCAGACTCAAGCTGTCTGACAGGCAAGGGCAAAAAAATATGGTGGGGCACCAGTGCACTGAAAGTCGAGATGCATTTGTTTTAAAACATTTTATTATATGACTTAAAGTACAACAACTACTGCAGCTTTGTAATAAAAACACACAGGGAACTTTAACCATTTAGAGGCATGTAAAGACCGACTAATTTTCTAGCATGTCTGACATGATCAGCATATTAGCAGACAACCAGTGGATCACCAAAAATGTATGTAGCCTATGTATTATAGTGACACTGAAAAAAAAACAGCGCAGTAACAAGAACAGCAATCTTACTATTTCTGCTACAGTGTGCCTGAAATATCAGCTCATTATTAGAGTGAGTTCACCATCGTGGACCAGAGTTTCAGATAAATACAGCAAAGACCAGTGGTTATTACATCTCTCGGTTGGAGACCAGCTGACCTAATCATATAAGATGCAGTGGTGAGTTTTGTAATTATCTCCAGTAATGAAGCTCAAAGAAACTGCTGTAGGGGTCTAAGTGTGGAGGCAGCAGTGTGTCCAGAAATAAAATTCCCATAAACCAAACCCAAAAGTAAAACGGCTTCAACAGTTCTAGTCACAGCCCTTGAATCTGTGTCTTTTAAAGTTAAAGGTCCAATGTGTAAGATTTAAGGGTATCTATTGGCAGTATGGCAGAAATTGAATAAAATATTAATAGGTATATTTTCAGGGAACTTTACCACATTTTCTCCACTAGAAGGACACCTTAGAGGGCACTTTGTCCATCGCAAGGGCACCCTCGAGGGCACTTTATCACATTTTCCATTGAAAGGGCACCATAAATGGCATTTTATATTGTTTTGTCAATTAGTAGGGCCACATAGAGGCCACTTTATCACACTTTGTCCATCGCAAGGGCACCCTCGAGGGCACTTTACCATGTTTTCCCCACTGGAAGGCACCCTAGAGGGCATTTTATTACGTTGTCTTGCATATTGGACTACCCTAGAGAGCAGTTTATCATGTTTTATCTACCATAGGGGCATCCAAGAGGGCGCTTTTTCAAACATAGGGGCACCCCCCTGCCGAGTGCACCAGTATATCACAACACAGCCTTGCAGTCAATTTCCATTTTCCATTTCCATTTAAACTTGATTAATCCTGAGAAACTTTGCTTGTGTTTGCTTTTTTTGCCCCAGCAGCGCAGCCTCCTTCATATTCATGCATTTAAGAGAAGTTAGGGAATCAGCGCTTTGCTCAAAGGCACGACTCGACTACAAGGACATGACATCTCATAAAGTCAATAGACCTGTGCTGACATCATAAAATGCTCAGAATTATGCCATAATGCCAGTAGATTATTGACAGAACATTGATCAAAAGTTTGAAACAACAATAAGAACAAAAAACAAAAAAAAACACAAAACAGGGGAATAGTTTTGAGCTCTTTGTGGCAAAAAAAAAAGGATAGCTTCAATTACCCAGGGATGTATGAAAATGCCTCCTTCAGGGCATCAGTCCTCCATCTTGCCTGCAGTCATTAATTAGATCTAATCAACACCGCAGGGAAAAGTTACTGTCAAGACTAATTAGCCAAAATGGAGCTTCTGTAATGGGAAACAAATGAACAACAACAGTTAACTGTAGCAGCCTGCTCCATGCTTTATGACTCATTCAGTCTCAGCGGGAGAGATTTTTGGAGCAGCACCGTTCAGAATTATATTAGCACTTGATTACTGTTTTGAAGGAATGTCTGAATATGAAGCAGACTAATAGGTTTTGAGCGATAAAATCATATTGAATATGAAGTATTTTCAGGTTTATAGTAAAAAAAAAAAGCCTTTGTTGTTGAATTCTCTACCACTTTATGTGACACACTCCAGAGCAGGAAAAAGTAAACACATTCTGTACTCAAGTCGAAGCGCAGATGAAGATACTAAACTGACAAGTACAGTACGTGTACTCAAAATACAAAAATAGAAATTAGCCCACTGAAGGACATTTTTGCCTGTTTTTTGTCTGTTTCTGCTTGTCTGTTACATCTTTTCCATCATTTTCATTCTGTTACATTTTTTATATAGTTTTTTGTCTAGTTACATCATTTTCTTCTTGTTACGTCTTTTGCATCATTTTTGTCTTGTTACATCTTGTTACATTGTTTTCATTTTGTTACATCTTTTGTGTCATTTTTCTCTTAATAGACCTTTTACATTGTTTTTCATCTCTACATCTTTTTCATCTTGTCTTGTCTTTTACATCATTTTCTTCTTGTTATCTTATGTCTAGTTATGTCGTTTACATCGTTTTTGTCTTGTTACATCTTTTACATCCTTATTGTCCCATTAACGTTGTTTTTTGTCTTGTTATGTCTTGAACATAGTTTCGTATTTTACATCATCTTTACATCAACTTTACATCTTTTTGATCTTTTACTTGGTTTTTCATCTTGTTGTGTCTTCTATGTGATATTTGTCTTGTTAGGTTTTTTTCATCTTTTTATGTCATTTTTCATCTTGTTGCATCGTTTACACCATTTTTGTATTGCTACTTCTATCATGCATAATATGTACTGAGGGATACACCAAGAAATCGTCTCTTCTGTGTCCTATTGTCCCATCCATTTAGGTTGCAAACATTCTTGATGTTGGGAAGGTGGCGCACAGTGACACCAAAGAAAAATAATCCATAATTCCCCTCAAATGCATTAAAACTAAAGCAATGAGCCTGTTTTGAACATGTAAGGAGTGGGGAAATACAGATATTTGTGTTAAAATGGTGAGAGTAAAAGTAAAACGTTTCCCAGTGTGGGATCAATAAAGTTTATCTTATCTTACTGTAACAGACTACTTAATACTATACTTAGTTACTTCGCACCATTGATGCACCCACACAAACACACATACACCTCTGCCAGGTTGCCTATTGTCAGCACCAGGCGAAGCTTCCCTCCAACCCCAGGCCTCAGAGGTCATGAGAAATGTTGACTTAATCCTTTCTTCGTCCCCACTCTACTTCTGTCAAGTAATCAATTCAAGGCAGGGAGTAAAAAAAGGAACCTTTGTTTCTCCCACAGCGCTGCGAACAAAAGGGGCTGGGATTGGGAAAAGCGTACACACACACCACCTGCAATTAAGAGCTTAGAGTTCGTCCTCTCAGCACAAAACCCTCTGCGACCGAGGAGAGAGGAGAGGAAACGTCAAGATTAGGTGGGAAGCACTACGAGGGTATTAGAAGAACTTGTGAGAATGAAGACGTTTGTCACAGAATATTAGTTACAGGATGCTGGAGGACAGTCACCTTATACCCCGTGGAAGAGTAATTGTGGAGGATTTGATAACTAGTGGCTATTGATGACAATTAAGCACTTTAACGACTTGGGTTGGAGGTTTGCTCCGTGGTCACACACATCCTGAACAAGCCTCTGTTTGTTTGCACATAATGTTGGACTGAGTAATCAATGTGTGGACATCTGCTGAGGGAGGGAAGGTGTTAACTTGTCATGAGAAGCACAAAAACACTGACGGCCAGGGCAGGAATTTCACCGGGGCAATGATAGCCATTGCTGCCGTGCCCTTCCAGTTTGGCCATTATATGCCACTCAAAAAAATAAAAAATAAAAATTACACAAACACTGCCCCAGCTGACTTCACCATTTCCCCCTCTGCTTCTTTCCTGTCAATACGTTTTTCAGACAGCAGTGTCGTGAAGCATAACGTGGTTTACACTGCAGACTGGAGTCTCTGTTAACAATGACAAACAGCTAGATTTGTTATATACGCTTGTCTCCTCTTCACTGAGCTGCTGTCTTCCTGTAGAAGCCCATTACTGCCTATGTGATGGAAAAAAGATCCTATAAGCCATTAAAAATGAGAAACTTTCTCATTGAAAGAATGAGATAATATCTCAAAATGAGCACATATTATCACAAAGTAATTACTTAGTATCTGAAAATAATGACTTAGTATCTCGAAATAATGATTTATTGTCTTAAAATACTAACTTTGTATCTCAGAATGATGAAAAAAACTTTTTCATGATTATCCAGTGGCTATTTTGAGAAAGTTTTCTTATTATTTCGGATGCTAGGACACTAACTCATCATTTAGAGATATTAACTCATTATTTTGAGATGCTAGCTCATTATTTATTGCACAGAATTTAGTATGGTGTCATTACATCGACTGACATCACACTTCCAGTGTCCCTGTACTTGGCATTAATAATTAGAATAAAAAGAATACAAATAAAATCATCTTTTAAACATTTAAATTAAATACATCATATTATTTATATGGATATAAAACCATTGTTTTATTTGATGGTCGTGCTGCTAAATGGCCTTGGTCCTAAAATGATGAAATTTCAGGCCCTCTGAGGACATTCAGTTTATATTATACAGTAAAATGAGACGTGTTGTCAGCCTCGCAGTGTAAACCAGAAAGTTGTCTCCGCTGCTGAAACATTCCACTCATCTGAACTTTACTGAAAATGCCAACTTCATTAAAACAAAATTGGGTCAAATGCACCGAGTGCAAATTAAAATCAGCAAAGGGAGACGAGATGATTGTAATTAACATCTCTTCAATCAAGCTGGAGAGTGGGAATTATAGCTCCGTGTTTTACATTTATCGCTCAACTCTGAGGACCTTCTTAGGTGGTACAATGCGACTTCTGCCTTTTTAAAAGACCGTTTATGTACAGATGTACAGACACACGCGTGGACCTTTGGGGAAAAGCTACGCAAGTTTGTGCAAACTTTTTTTAATCAGAACACACCTGTCGGGGTGCACAGTGTCAGCAGACTAGATCATCTTTAAATCATATCAGTTGTTCTCAGAAACAATTTCTGTGGAGACTCAAGTGTTGACATACAAAATACATACCTAAGAAACTTATGAAAATACAAACAAGTTTGCAGTTTATCTTGGCAAGAATATGTCACAGATTATAATCATGATCACTTAGATGATAATATATGATCATACTTGTTGCAATAATTGGTATATTGTGCAATATATGACAGAAGCTTCCAGTTCGTTCATGACACAAAATTTTCAGGACTGTCAAAATGACATGAAAGCTTTGTGATCACATGACACAAACACTCAAACCCTCTTATATTTAAAATGCAATCAGTTCACTGGGAGCAGTTTCTCATATTTGTCTTTGTGCAAATACTAGAACAAAGTAGCACAAGTAGGAGCATCTACAGCTGTAAATACTGAACTGACTCTTCAAACGGAGAAAATGTAAAAGGAAATCAAGTCTGTAATATTCGTCATGGTGACTTAATATCTTAACTGCTGTTAACTTATTGATATTAGCTTATTGAACATGTTTTCTCAAGTTCAGTTAACTCATTTTATGGGCATTTTGAAATAGCAAACATTAAAATCATACATATGACAAATGTCTAATGACAGGACAGTCAGCAGTATTAATGTCTGAGCTTGGATACGGAAAGTATTAAAACAGGTCAAAGCAGACAAACCAACGAAAGAAAGAAAATAAAAGAAAACACAAATAAATAAAGACACAGGACAAAACCAAACAGTAGCACTCCAGGCTCAGCATTACTCTAATGAAAACACAACAATTATTATTTTCAGGTGATTGTACACTAATTAAAACACACTTTCTGCCACATTCTGCCAATAAATCCTCCTAAATATTGCACACCAGACCTTTAATCTGTAAGAAAGGCTCGGCATTTTGTTCAGGCACAGAAGCGGCAGCTTCCATCTGAACTCTTGAAGCAGTTTTCTTCTCAGTTCTGGATTATGTTACGGGGACATCATTTATAGACACACCGCTGCCTACGATAGATTCTCTCAGCTTCATTACTGGAGATAATTACAAAACTCACCACTGCATCTTATATGATAAGGTCAGTTGGTCTCCAACTGAGAGACGTAATAACCACTGGTCTTTGCTGTATTTATCTACAAAGCTCGTGTTGGAAAATGGCCATATTATCTGAAAGTTCTGGTCCACTATAGTGAACTCGCTCTAATAATTAGCTGATGCTTCAGGCACACTGTGGCAGAAATAATTTAGATAAGATTGCTTTTGTTAGTGCACTGCTTTTTGTTCTTTCAGTAGCACTATAATACATAAGTCCATTTTGTGGTGATCCACTGGCCTCTCCTCTAGCACCACCACCAGGCCAAAATGATGGCAGTGAAACATAAAAATCTAATTCATATTCCCCAAAGGATGAACCTGTCGCAAGCTGTTTCTGCAGTCAGGCTATTATTGTATTACACTGTAAATATAAACTATTTCTTCTGCTTTAACATTTTAGTTTAACTGAATTTGAAAAGACAAGTTGAGGTAATTTTGTAATAATTCAAAACAAATACAGTTTTCTTGTCAAACTTGTTATTAATTCAGTTGTACTTGAGAAAATATGTTCAATAAGCTTGAGATATTAAGTTGAACCAACAACTGTTTAGTCACACCGACAAATATTACAATAAAATTTGATTTTCTTTTACATTTTCTTAGTTTGAAACTTCAAATTTTAGGGTCTCAGGAGAGCTTTAACTCTCAAACAATGCATGCTGGGAACTCTGCTAATATGCTGATCATGTTTCTTTAGAAACTTAATTAAATAAGTTGACTGAACTTTGTGCAGTTCAGTCATTCAACTCATCATTTCAAGCCAAAAGAACTCATGTTTATAGGTTCTGAAGAGTTCTGACAATAAGTTAATAAGAAAATTTTATATTTACGTTAGAAAATTTTAGTTGATTCCACCAACATGGCTCTCAAATACATCTGAGAAGAGGAACCGTTGTATCTAATGAGTGTCTTTTCACATGTTGTGGTGTAACACTGTCATTTAATTCTGTGAGTGCATGTACATGTAGGCCAGGGTTGTTTCGGGGGTCTGCTCGGGGGTGGCACTGCATGGCGCCTGGTCCCGGATCATTTATAAACCCACAGCCGAAGCCATGCTGGTAGCCCCGGAGCAGCCGAGCTCCTGTGGTGGGTGGCAGCGCCAGTCCCAGCAGAGGCTGTAGGATGTAGACCAAGCCAGGCGTGTAATCCCTCTCTGAGAGCTGGAACGCACCGTCGATGCAGGAAAATAAATATGGAAGGGTGAATGAGGGAGATAGGGGAGAAGCTATTACCGAGACGAGAGCCGACAATTAAGACGAAGATTTGTTTTTATATTATTTCACCATTTTGAGACGTGGAACATTTTAATATGGAATGGAAAAAGGTTTTGAAATGCTGTAACTTTGCTGTAAAACATTCAAACTATGCAGAGGAGACTAACTGAAAGGAGTTCTGAATTTAAATCACTTCACTCTCGTACTCTAAAAACTCAACAAAAAAAAAATCTACTTTATCAAAGTTTTGATAAAGACGTTTTGAAGTAAAGTAAACCAAATTTTGACAACCTATAATACTGTGTTTAGACAGTTTACTTCAGATAAACCAGTCAAAGCAAAAGACAAAACTGATTTGTCATTATTTGGATGCTTGACAATTAAATGTTTGCAGTTGAAAATATTAAATACATACATCTATTTATATAGCTTGAAATTTTGAGTTTTCTCAACTTTTGTGTTGGTTTAGAACATTAAGTTATCAAGCCAATTTCATTAAGTTGCCACAACTTGACTTTAGTTCTTTAATCAATCAATGCAGCACATTACCAACATTAAATATGTCAACACAACTCATTAAAATAATGTTTGCAACTTAAAAAAGGTTTAACAAAATCAGTAAATCAGAACTTTAATCTTGCAACCATGTGTTTAATTAAGCGATAGCAATACGTCCCGAGCATTATTTTTGGCGTTCTTCCAAAAGCCGAAGCTTTCTACCAAATGAACCTGCGTGAAATCCTTCATTTGACTGAATAAATCATCACATTTATACATGCGGGACTGTAAAGTTCCTACTTCATTTGAGAAGATGTATTAACACCCCTCACTTTCTGCCTTACACTGGCACTCGCAAAGTGTTTTAGGTCACTCTTTCCTAATTCAGATCAATTATCCCCTTTCCCCTCTCTGAAACACTGTTTCACATTCAGCTGCATTATGTGGCGGCTATTTGTCAACGCCGTGTCATGCGCTCGCCTCTTCACAGTTAGTGTACTCTTGTCAGGGTGACTGAATGCGAGCTT
>JAJHUR010137423.1:0-16418 GCA_027495735.1 Lutjanus campechanus | reverse complement strand
AAGGAGTTCTGAATTTAAATCACTTCACTCTCGTACTCTAAAAACTCAACAAAAAAAAATCTACTTTATCAAAGTTTTGATAAAGAAGTTTTGAAGTAAAGTAAACCAAATTTTGACAACCTATAATACTGTGTTTAGACAGTTTACTTCAGATAAACCAGTCAAAGCAAAAGACAAAACTGATTTGTCATTATTTGGATGCTTGACAATTAAATGTTTGCAGTTGAAAATATTAAATTATTAACTATTATTTACTTTTGCTTCAACAAGTTTATTCATAAAAATCTAAAAAATCCTTTAAATACTATTTTTTCGGAAAAGAAAGATTCACATTTATCTAAAGAAGAAAAGCTAATTATCTCAACAAAACATTATTAGTTGTCAAAACTCAAACATCTATTTATATAGCTTGAAATTTTGAGTTTTCTCAACTTTTGTGTCAAGCCAATTTCATTAAGTTGCCACAACTTGACTTTAGTTCTTAATCAATCAATGCAGCACATTACCAACATTAAATATGTCAACACAACTCATTAAAATAATGTTTGCAACTTAAAAAAGGTTTAACAAAAAGTAAATCAGAACTTTAATCTTGCAACCATGTGTTTAATTAAGCGATAGCAATACGTCCCGAGCATTATTTTTGGCGTTCTTCCAAAAGCCGAAGCTTTCTACCAAATGAACCTGCGTGAAATCCTTCATTTGACTGAATAAATCATCACATTTATACATGCGGGACTGTAAAGTTCCTACTTCATTTGAGAAGATGTATTAACACCCCTCACTTTCTGCCTTACACTGGCACTCGCAAAGTGTTTTAGGTCACTCTTTCCTAATTCAGATCAATTATCCCCTTTCCCCTCTCTGAAACACTGTTTCACATTCAGCTGCATAATGTGGCGGCTATTTGTCAACGCCGTGTCATGCGCTCGCCTCTTCACAGTTAGTGTACTCTTGTCAGGGTGACTGAATGCGAGCTTTCTCTACTGTCTGAGGCTCATTTGAAATTCAAATATTGCCTCATTGCTGAGCCTCAATAATATTGACTTTCACTTAGTCTCCAGAGGCACCATGGGATATATTTAGGACAGGATTGTGTTTTTTTCTTACAGTATGTCTCAAAGCATCTGGAGGTTTTCTGGACTGCGTGACAGAATCAGACGCTGCAAAGCAAACGGTGAGTTTTGTCTGGATTGAATACAGTGGAAATCAAACTCCAGCCGGACCTGATAGAAATCTAAGATTACGTTGTTGTTATAATTAGAATTTTCCTATGAGACTGCTTTGTACTTGGACACTGTGACATGCAAGTCTAGTTCAAGTTCACTTTGGTTTGTTACACTTTGCTCAACATAAAATTTAGTCCCAAAACCTAAAAGGTTGCACCCAAATCTTTTTTTTTTAGTGGTTCTTTTTAACAGTGTCAACATTTGCATTTCAATCAGTTTTTGCCAACAAGACAGTGAAGTGCAGCTGTGTCAGTGGTCCACTAGATGGAGTGATACATCACTGAAGAGTGTTTCTGCTCTGCAGCAGAGACAAATCTACATTTAAATAGTTTGATTATTAATGACAAATCAGGTCAATAAAGTGATACATTCAAGCAAACAGGGTGTTTTCTGCTGTGACTGGAGACAAGTACAACAAATACAGTGTGTGTGTGTGTGTAGCTTTTCTTTTCTTTTCTTTTCTTTTCTTTTCTTTTCTTTTATAAAGTGTTCAGACTCTCTGGGTGATGTGCACTAATCATGTGTTTTCCTGTAGTTTTTACTTCCCATTTGATTAGATATTTTCATTATTTTTGCATTCATATCGATTGTTCAAACATACAGTGGTGCCATTCTATGTTAACAGTGTTGAACACTCATAAAACTTTGGTCACGGCAAAAATCTGGAGAGATTTAACTGACATTTTAAACTATGAAGCTACACATACTGTTCATTCTGAGCATCGAGGGAGTACGTGATTAAAGTGAAATTTATATTGTAGTAACACATAACATATTAGGCTGCAATTAACTATTATTTTCATTATTATTTAACATGACACTGATCAGAAATACACTGGGGATCCCCTCATGTTTGTCCCTTTGAATAGTTTGACGTATTCTTTTTACACTTCTACTTAGTTATGAGAAAGAACAAAACAAGAGAAATGTATTAAAAACACATTAGACATGAACTGAAAATATTTGCACCATTGTAATCTTGTGTTCTTCTCACTGGTTTGAGGAGGGCGGGGCTCAGCTGGAAAAAGGTGATGTCATGAACTTCTGTGCGACGGTGAGTTTGTCAACATTTGAATCAAAGTTGTGATGACAGTTATGTGAATGTTTGGTTATGTTGCCTGGAACACCGATTAAATCTGATCACAGAGCCCCATCACAGTTCTAAAGAAGCAGATTAACTCTGGAGTGTTTAACTCTTTATAAATAATTATTTAATTTCAAACTTTAATAACTGCTTATTAAGGCTTTAACTGATTATCAAATACAATTTCTGCTGATCAATTTATCAACTACTCGTGTGATTAATTAATCAACTAATTACTTGAGCTCTGCTTCAGTTTATTAAATCATCCTGAGGGAATCAGTACCAACATGTGGCATCTCACCATCTGCAGCCAGCAGCAGAAACTAACCGAACAGAGCGCCGTTTAATCCCGTTATATTAAAGAGGAGACAGACATCTACACAGCTGATGTCTCCAAAACTTCACAACTCAAACCAAAACAAAGTTTAATTTTTAGCTACTTTATTTTAAGGTGCTTTTTACTTTATACTTTATTTGATATATTTAGTGACAAGTTACTTTACAGATACAGATTATTAATATAAAATATGATCAACAAATAAAATATATTTGTACAGATTAAACTACACAGTATATGGTAGTTATAGTAGCACCAACTTCACCAGCTGCAACATAAAAGTGATACAAATAATAATATAAATCAAATCTAATTATTATAATCCAAAAATATGATAATGAAAATATGATACTGATCTGAAATCTGCCATTCTGCATGACTTTTACTTTTTTGTACTTTAAATATACATATTTTGATGCTAATCTTCAATAATAGCAATAATGTTTTAATCTTTTTTTATTGCTGGTATGTGATGCAGTTTACTGGTTTGCCCTTTTAAACAGTGGCCCTGCTCATCAAGGGGATGAAAAAGAAGAATCTGCAAAGAATACAATAACGATTATCAGTTAGAGCAGCGATTAGACTCCTGTCATATGTATTGTGTTTCCCACGGGGTTGTTTTACTTGTATAAACGTAGACCTGTAACTCTAATTAACTCTAATCTATACTGAAAAGAGTAATTGAGACCACTGGGACGAAGCAATGTGGCAAAATCAGTGATCAGTGAACTAATTATATGTTTAAAAAACACAGTCATTAGTGAGATTATATAGAGTTACATCAGTGTTTGACATCGCAGTGCGACATCAGCCCCAGAGACACACAGAGACCCACACAGAGAGAAATCTCTACAGGCTGCAACATCATCATAAACAACACGGTAAAGGTGGTTGAGGATGGGCAGACACGCTGTGGTTGTTCTGTTGATAAAAGCAGATAATAAAACAATAATTACATCTGACTTAATCTTGTTGTAGTACAGTGCATAGTGCGTATATATCAGGTAAGGTGAGTAAAAGGTCAAAGTGCAGACTTTGTTTATTGACCGCAGTAAAAGGATTAAGGGATGGGAGACACAGATATAATCAGACTCTAAAACTCAAAGTGTTATCATTACTTTTTAATGACATTTACTCTCGGTGAGATAGTTGTGTAACTGTGGCTCTGCCAGATTCTGATAAAAGCCCGTAGTTTACAATATGCAACAAAAGTATAAGCTAAGTTGAAGCTGAAGAATATCTAACAGTGCAAAGATCACTCTGCAGCTCAAAAGTGATCTCTATGCATCAAGCTCTAGTTTAGTGAGAAAATACATTTCATAGCACTTTAAATATCTCCCAAAAACATCAGTGTGACTTTGAGCGACATTTTAATGTCAAATTTTACCTTTTAAAACCATTCAGATCATATCAGACATTCTCATCCCCGTGTCAGTGTAACTTGAAAAATGACACCTTCCCCATTCTTTCAGCCAATTATCTCCTGAACAGCGCAAAACATTTTTGATAGAAAGAAAATGGCTACATAAAGAGGTACAATACAGCGCTGCACCATCAGTGTCAGCTCGTTGAGGTGAAACCCATTAAAACGTATTCTTCCTGATTCTGACAGTAGCATTTTGTTGGCTCGCTTTCAGCTTTCTTTACCACTTTTTTCTCCTTGTTTTCAGCTGTGTTACTGCTGCGTTTCAACCGCAAATCTATTTTCTTTTCATCTATCATTCAATACTAAAATACCTGTGAGCTTCCTGCTCACAGTGAACGTGATTGTGTTTGTTGCTTTGTTTTTTGTCTGTGAGGTTTTACAGCAGATGACATTCTTCAGCAGTGAACAAATGCCTTGAAAGGGGGAATTAAGAATATAAAATGTGGATTAATCGAACTTAAAGTTGCATTTTTTTTTACTGAACTTATTTTAGTGTAATTATCCTGGGAAATATGCATTATATCTTTTAAATAAACAGTTTTTAAAAATCTCAGGTACCCTGTGGAGATACTAGTACCCCATCTGAGAAACACTGGCCTCTAACAGCCTGTTTTGTATGTAAAAAAACCTGGGACGGTTAGCTTAGATGTTAGCTTAGAAATGGAGTCTGCTAATGTCAACAAACAGCCAGCACCCACCACAAAACAAAGTTTACCTCATCTATCAACGTGATCGATTATGTTCAGTCTAATGTATGTCACGTCACTGTTTTGGCCGATGTCCATGATGCTCGCTCGTATCTATGGAGTGCTAGCACGTACGTAATCGCTAACAACAGGATGCTGACTGCAGTTCACTAAACAGAACAGTGCGATATCAGCACTCACTTCTTTTAAGGTATCCACAGAAATAACCCAGAACCAAGTAGTGCTGAAGCTTCTCCAGTTAAACAGTTCCTGCATTAAATCCTTTTGGTATCAAATGAAGTGGTCTATTAAATGATACCCAGCACTACTTAACTTCCTGAAAATTCCACATTGCACCTTTAAAGTCAACCCTTTACCCAACTAAACTATTCCCGTGTTTACCCATCTATATTGTGGTGTCACTGAAAACATCACAGCTAATATTTCTCTGTCTGTTACTAAACACTGAGAGCGCATTAATCAGATAAATTGAGCACAGGAATTGGGTTTCCCCCACAGATTCATCCTCCAACCATTTTTTACAAAAAACACAACATCCGTCATGCTATGTGAGACAAACAAAACTCACTCATCTGTGAAGCCAACCTCCAATCCCAAATGTATTTTAAAGCGTACAGCATGCAAAGAATATGGAAGTTTTGCAGCTAAAACTTCATGTATTCTGTCATCATCTACAGTATTATTCTCTTTCTATAACATATTAGAATCACCTGTCTTCATTCCCAAACTGCTCGTCTGTTAACGCTGTTAGATTTGAATGGAAGGAGGAATCTTGTGGTGACTGAGTGTGAACAATGTGTTCAGTATTCAGTGTCTATGATCCAACAGTCCAGCTCTGAGTACACAGCTTTTCCCCTCAAGAATGCAGCTACAGTGGCCCGTTGTCCAAGGACACAAGCTGAATGACAACTACTTTAAAGGACAATACCACTGTTGTTGGGCTTTTACATGCTTTATCCCATTACAATTCGACATCTAATCAGCATCTATCAACTTTCATTTTGTAAACAATGCTCCCGTAAGTGAGAGGTATGTCGATCGAGGCGTCCATTTGTCTCCATTCATTTTTGTATGGTATCAAAAATCTGAACAAAAAGTGCACTTGAGTGGAAAAGTTCAGTCTTGAGCTTGCAGATAGTAGTTTGACAAAACTTTCCCAACTCACAGTCTGTTACGAGCTTTTACAGACTTTCAACCAGGTCAAAAATGAGCTTTTTATGCCTAAAGGAATTTTGGGAAATACTCTTCTTCGTTCTCTTGCCAAGAATCAGATGAGAAGATCGACACCACTGTCATATCTACATGGTAAATACAGTATAAGGCTAGAGTCAGCAGCTGGCTAGCTTAGCTTTGCATAAAACAGTTAAAAACAAGTCTGGCTCCATTAAAATCTTTAGCTTTCAGAGCTAGGCTAACTATTTCTCTCTGTTTCCAGCACTTATGCTAAATTAAGCTAACTGTCTGCTCGTTGCAGCCTCATATTTTACTGTGCGGTCTTCTTGTCTAACACTTGGCAAGACAGCAAGTAAGGATATTTCCCAAATGTCCTTTAACCATGAAAGCTCATTCCTGACCTATTAGATTGTATAAGAGACGTGCATGTATGCTAAGTTAACCTATCAAACTGCTAGCTCCAGCGTATTCCTTCAAGAAGTCCTAAAACTGCTGTGGTTTAAATTGTAGGTTCTGAGTTTGCATGTTAGCTGCTTCATCTCCATGACAAATGAGAAAGCTCTTGATCCACTGATGAAGACCATGTGATATGGTTAAAAGCTTGAGATGATTCCACTACTTAACCAAAGGTGAGGTCAATTCATTGTTTCGTGAGTCACAAGTCTCGAGTCTTGCACTCTAGTTGTGAGTCAAATCCCAAGTCCTAAACTTTGAATTTCAAGTCCTTATCAAGTCATAATAAAGTATTGACGAGGTTCCGGCTTCATTGATTTGCAGAGTTACTTAGTTGTTAGTTGCTCGCTAACTATGCTAACAGGCTATTAGTCTGAACTTCTTTCCAACAAAGTTGGAAGTTGTTACGTCTCTGAACCATTTTTATTTACCACTTGGTATCATTTTTTCCATCTAACACTCAGTAACGTAACATTAGCTCTTCATGTTTCTATTAAGTAGTATTAATAGGATTAACGTAAGTTTGTTGAAGAAATCAAGGGAAATTAATTCACTTGTGGCACAGTTTTTTTGCAGCTTTGGGCTTGACGGAGAAGGTATCAAGTCGAGCCAAAAGGCTCAAGTCCAAGTGAAGTCACGAGTCATTGGTGTTAAAGTCCTAATTGAGCCGCAAAATTCTTTTTTATTTTGTCACATTCAGTCTGAAGTCATGGAACTTGTGACTTGAATCCAAGTCATGTGACTCGAGTTTGCACCTCTGTACTTGAAATGAATGCAGGCTTCAGGTTCACTGATGTATGAATCACAAATAAGCAAGATTCAGGACGCTGCTAGTTGGTTTTCATACCCACATAGACATGAATGAGAGTTGTACAAATAGTGCATTAACAAACCTGAAAACCCGATCAAAAACAGTGAAAGGTTTTGTATACGTTACTAAGTATACATGATTTAGAGTGCTACTGGTATGGCCTGTTAGCTCTGGACAAACAGAACATTTCCAGGCGTACCATTCCTTTCTACTGGGCCACTACTCTTTGTGAGCGTGCCAGCTCAAGTTGTCACTGTCAAATAGTCCTTTACAACTCGTTTTCATGCCAGGCACAAACAGGGCGACAGAGAAAAGATTGAGGAACAGAAAGGGGCTCAGTTGAGTGACTGCCATGGTGGGCAGCCATATAAACAGCCCACCCTTTTTTTTCTCTCCTGCAGGACAATGAGACACTGTGTTACTGTGCCAGATTCGCCAAGAGACGTTGCCCTCCAGTTATTTATGAGTGTATCCTCAGGGTCGTGCGGCCATCGCCCTACATTTGACACAGTCTTTAAATGGCCACATCAGCAGACAGATAATCAGTGAGATAAAGAAGAGCAGCTCCCATGCCAGCTCGGGGAGGGTGGGGTGGGGTGTCGGGGGTTGATAGGGTAGAGGGGAGGGGTGTATATAAATGGAGGCCAATGGGCATTCACAATCCCACGGTCTGCTAGTGCTTCATCACCAGCTGCCTTCACCCGAGTTAGCCTGCAGCCATGGCGTTCAACGGAACCTGGAAGGTCGACCGCAGCGAGAACTATGACAAGTTCATGGAGCAGATGGGTGAGTGCGATAGAGCCTGAAAGTCATGCTGTACTCAGCTTTATTTTTGTGCTATGCACGGCCTTATAGTCTGGTATATAAGGTCAATGTGTGTCACAGTTTGACACTGTAAAAAATAAACTGTTTGTTTTAAGTTAAAAAAGTTATCTTGATATTAAGTCCTACTTGAGAAAACACCTTTGCAGCAATTTCATTATTGCACAAACAAACACATATGTTTTGTCCAGACAAGTGTCTTCATTAAATTTCTGAGTTTTGAATCAAGATCAAACTCTTAAGTTTTGAAATTACCTTAAAAAAAAGTTTCCCAACCTGTAATATTTCGTGGAGATGACTTATTTGAAAAAACTTGACTCTGTGATTCAATTTTCAAGCACCCAAATAATGACAAATCAAATTATCATGCAGATTTTTTGGAGGGTTTCTAAACACAAAGATTCAAGTTTATTTAAAGAAGAAAAAGAAAAAATCCACAGAACTTGTTTTATTTACAATAAAAGTTTGAGTATGACTTAAAACTCAGCGATTTTGTCAAGCCACTTGCCTTGAAATGAGTTTTTTTTACAGTGCAGTGCATGCTGGGAAGTCTGCTGATAAGCTGATCACGTTTCTTTGGGTACTTAATCTAATGAGTTGATTGAACTCTGTACATTTCATTCATTCAACTCAGCATTTCAAGTCAAAAGACTTCAAGTTAGAAGAACTCATGTTTAGTTCTGAATTGAATGAATAAAACTTCTACATCTTTTTGACATTGGTTTGAGTATTACACACTGCAGTGAGGTGTTGATGTGTCTGAGGTGTTTATGGTGTTACCTATAATAATAATAGCAGCAGCTAAATTAAGAGCTGTCTGTGGAATTGGTCACAGTCTAATACTTGGAAAGCAGACTAATGAAAATTTTGTCACTTCCAAATTAACTTTCAATAAATTATCTTCAGTTCATCCCATCATAGCAACAATCTCATTACATGTTTCTATTTTTTTTTTCTGTTTAACAATTAAGGCATTAATGTCATGAAGCGCAAGCTGGCAGAGCACGACAACCTGAAGATCACCATCGAGCAGAACGGGGACAAGTTTCACATCAAGGAGTCCAGCACCTTCCGCACCAAAGACATCGACTTCACCCTGGGCGTCCAGTTCGACTACAGCCTGGCCGACGGCACCGAAGTCTCAGTGAGTGTCCGACAGCAGCTGGTCCAACAAGAAATTGTTTAGTTTAAATGCAACAAGAAATTGTTTATTTAGGAAAATAGGATTTATTCTTAAAATTGATGGATGCATCTCTAATGGGGAAAGTGCAAACCGTGCCAACTAAAGCCAACTCTGAAAGCAGCGGAAAAGTTCCAGTGAATAATTACGCTACCGTGGATGTGGAGGTGTTGCAATACAATTTGACTAAACATGGGGGAAAAAACTATTTGTTTTAACTTAAAAAGTTAGTGTCTGGGCTGTCTTAAAATTTTAAGTTGACTGAATTTATCATTTTGTAATGATTCAAAACAAACTTTTCTTGTCAAATAAATGTGATATTAATCCATTTTTTCTTGAGAGAACATGTTCAATAAGCTTACTATATTAAGTTGAATAAGTTATATAAATTCTGGAAATACTCGAAAATTTGAGTTTAATTAACATGAATAAATAAAACTTTTAGATTTACATGAAATTACAGTAATGAGAAAAGATTATTTGACTCCAGCTGCGACCAAAATCCTGCATGATTTTTTTTACAGTGTACACAAATGTAATTTTAAAAAAAAAGAGCATCAAAGAGCTTCTCTAACTAACTGCTTATTTTTATCCAGGGTGCGTGGGAGATGGAGGGTGACATGCTGAAAGGCAAATTCACCAGGAAAGACAACAACAAGGTTCTGACCACCACCAGAACTCTGGTGGGAGGAGAGCTCGTACAGGTCAGCGGGTCCACATGCATTTCATCAATAATATGCAATACATTAATTTGTTTTGTTTCCGCAAAAGTCTCCACAGACACATAACTCACCTCTCTGCCTTTTCCTCTGCAGTCTTACAACTACGAGGGAGTGGACGCTAAGAGGATCTTCAAGAAGCAGTAACCTGCAGTCTGAAGTTCATATTTTATTTTTTATAGAGATGACACGATATAGATTTGTGGTTTACTTTTGTTTTCTAACAATAAAACAAGGCTAAATCATGTGTATACTCACGTGAATCTACTTTATATACCTCAGAAATGTTGATGTTTTCGAGAGTTTTAAGAGGAATAGTTGACCACAGCATTGCACTATAATTGTCAATGTAAAAAAAAAAAAAAACTTGAAATAGGTGCTGACACAAACCAAGAAACATCTAAAGTAGGTTCAGTCAAAGGTATTATTCTCTAAACTATGATGGTGACAAAGGACAGGAAAAGGACTGTGTGACAGGAAAAGAACACAAGAAGATAATATAAAGTGTTATCATGTCAGTTTAATGTGCCTTAGAAAGAATCTTTACGACCAGTATCACAGCCATGCAGACAGTTTGGGTTTTTCTGTGCACCAGATTTTGAGATGTTTGTCTCCAAGACCCAAAATGCTGCTCTAATACGAAACAGGACGATGGGATTCCTCCCCGCATTGAAAAATGTCATTCACAAAGTTCAACAGCGGCTCATCTTTGCAGAAACAATGCCCCAGTTACTCACGATAACCCACAGAACAAGTCGTCAACAGTTTTCAGAGGGACCACTTCATTAGCAAAATGTAGTTCCCATGAAAACTGCTCACGTTTGTGGATTTTCCAGGCAAACGGGCGCATTGTTTCTAGAAAAATTTGCTACTGTTGCTCTTCTTAAATGTCGTTTTCAGTGCAACGCTAATGGAGATTCTTCCTCTTCTGTTTGTGTTGGGGTGGAGGCAGAAATCTTTGGGATGCATATCTCAAAATCCAGGCAAAAAAAAGATACCAAAAATATCCGCATGATTAGATACAAGTAGAGGTGTGTGGCACGCTGTGTTGTTGTGCTTTGTGAAAACTACATAAACTTGACTTGACGGTACTGTTAACTGCCTCCCACTCATTATTGTGATGGAAAGCAGCCTAAAGCAGCACAATAATGATCCCACACAACATGAAATATATTGCATGTTGTTTTTAGACAGCTGGGAAAAGAGTCAATTTGCACTAATGGTTCTTATATATTCTATAATCTGTAACAATAAAGCAGTTTTTGTGTGTCACTTTAGTCTGATATTGATGTTATTTTTTAACATGTTTGAGTATAAGGTGCACTGTATTAAATATGGATGGAGTTTGATGAAAAGTATTTTTTGTTGTTCCCAAAGTGTACAAACTTGCAAGTCATGTTGTCTCCGGGTCAGCCGGCTGAACTGATATCAAGTCATCATAATCAAGCACAAAGATCATGTCTGGTTGATAACATTTAATGAGCATCATAAGTTCATAATCACTGTCTTGTTTAAGGGAGGAGGGATTCTGTGGAAAAGTCCCATTTCACACCCTGCTTTAAATCCTCTCCTGCACAGCACGGCTGCAGTCTGATCACATGACGACAGCAGCGTCTTGTGCTGTCATGCGTTGGCCTTTAGGTGATATCCTCAGCAGTGGGTCTGAACAGCTGGGCAGAAGGAAAAAAAAAACACACACACACAAAGAGAAATGAGGTTTTCTCACATGATGGTGATGTGGAAATGCTGTGGATAAGGACATCCATTCAGCGTAAGAGTGGAAAGAAACGAGTATATGCACTGAGCTTCTCTGACCACTAGAGGGTGACCTGCACCAACTTTTTTTTTAGAGTTGCCCTAGATGCATCAGTACATTATGAAAGCTGGAATGCTAATATATTGTTTAATATATTTGAAAAACGCTTTTGGGTTAGCAGCAATAAGTTTTAGGACATAAAAATACAAGGAGAGACTTTGTTGCCTCATTAAATCTGTGATGCCTAATAGGTCCTCATTGAGTGTTTGCTCCTGAACCATGTTATATATGGAGTGCTTATATTCATTCTCTAGTTCACAGATGACCTGTGTAGAGGTGATTATCATCTTCATATGGGGAGTTCATCAGGAATCATCCTTCATGTTGTGTGTTAGGGTTGATCAATAGTATGGAAGCCTACTTCAGCCAGGAAATTAAAGAAAATTATGGAAAAATAGCCTATCAGGGACAGATATGGGGATAAAATGAGGGGAGGAAGATGTTTTTAATTTTGCATTTTGAGAATAAAGTAGAATAGAGTTGACATTTCTATTTTATTCTCGCCATCTCAACTTTTTTTCTTGACATTTTGACTTTACTGTCATAATGCAAAATAACACAATCTTCCTCCTCTGATTTATTTTTTGTTATGTGTGGCATTAATACTGAAAGTTCAACTTATTCTTGACATTTCAACTTTGTTCTTACAAATACAAAATAAAGAGAAAAATCTTCCTCCTCTTTTTTCCTTAATGTGGCCCCACTCTGTGGTAGAAAGTAGATGAAGAGTTGGGCATAAAAATAAAATTGCTCATCGTAATAGTGCTGATTATGACTTACTAGAAAAGAATTATGAAATAAAAAGTAAATATTTTATATTCTATTCTTTTCTTTTCCTGGTAGAAAGCTTCCAAATCTATGTCACAATATCTTTGAGAATATTTTCTGTTATCAATGCATATTTCAAAACAGAGAGCTGGTTTCCAGTGCGATGCACGGCTGCCTTGTCATGCATCACATCAGACAGATGCCTTCAAACATTTTACAAACCATAACCATCCAGACAACAGAATTTGAAAGTGTTATGATCATATATCACATGTGAGCCCCGTGTAAGATGATAAATGCTGATATTGAAATACTGCCAAGCCTCTACTGTGTATATTTCTTTTTGTTGGATTAACAAAAGCCATTGCAAAATGTATAATAGAGCAGAAAATCTCATCCCAGCACAATAGATAAGTAATAAACAGTAGAGCTGCTATCATCCCTACAGACAGCCATCCAGACCTGGACAGGCTGAGATGATGTCTAGCATCAATCGATCGAAGCCCCCCACTGAGCCCTGAGTGGCACCCTCTTTCATGGAGGTATAAACCCGCTGCTCACAAGGCTAATCTGGCAGAGGCAGGGCTGCTTTGAACGCCGGTTTGCCCCTGAACCCACCATGGGGAGTGAAGTCCTCTGAGACCCCTCAGATGCTGTGAGGCTCGAGAACTGTGAGCCTGCAGATTTTACTGCAAAAAACGGGTTGGTGGGCCTCCGTTCTTTGTGTTTGGATTTCGTGTTTTCCATTTTTAAATTAGCAATACTATCAATAAGGCTGTGGTTGTGTCTGGTCTCACATGTAGTGATGGATGTACAATATATTGATCTACACCCATTCACCTTATATTTGCACAGTCAACATTTTTTGTATAATAATGATAACTAAAGTCAGTACGGTATTTTTTAGTATAATAAACATATTTCACAACACACTGATATTGTGTTAAAAAGCTATTTCAGGCATTCTCTACTCTGTTGGTCAGGATTTTGATCGTTAAAATGGAAATCTGCCGACTCACACACCCCAGATTTGTAAAACTTTTCCTTTACATGTCTTTCAGACTATTTAAACTGAGGCATCTTTTGTTGTGGCAGTGCCTTTTCTCTGTTAATCACCTTGCTTTTGGTGTAATCTATTGGGTTTTATGCTTTATATATGTTTGCATATGATTACAGATTGTTTTCTTGCATTTTGGGTGGAGGTGGGCCTGCGTACCATGGGCAGGGTGGATGGGTTCTGTTTACACTTGTTTATTGTGTATTGCATCTCGCTCTACTGTCATTTTATGGAGAAAATCAGTGGATACAGTTTGAAAACAAAGCTACTCCAGAATGCGCCAAACACCACATCGAAAAATGATCATTTTCTAATTTAGAGTTTACAAAAACGTCTTGTAGAGAAACAAAGAACATTTAGGCTATTCGAGAAGCACACTCAAGCATGCAAAACTATGAAAAACAGACTGTTGCTATGGGAACAGTTCTAGTCTTGGCCTTAGATGGTCTCAAATGCTGAGACTAGACTAGTATAATTAAACCTGCCTGTTGCATCAACATTAAGACTGACTGAATTTTAGGTAGGAAAGTTAACCACCTCTCCACCTAGATAAGCCTGAGTTTGTTGTCATGGCAACAATCTGTTAGAATGTCAGTTAGAGGACAATCGACACAGCATTTTTACAACAAAAAAAGGATGAGAAAAGCAAATTTTACATTTACATATGTGGTGGCAACTTTCCTCAGATACAGTGTCCGTGTTGAAGATGGCAAATGTTTTGGTTTTTGGAAAGAGCCATGAGAAGAGAGGTACAAGTGATACAAGAAATTTTAAATCACTAAAAATCATTTTAAAATCAATATTTTGTATAAAATTATTGATTTTTTTTAGTAAGTAGTCATGTAATAAGTGTTCATTCATTCACACATTCACTCAGGTACTAAGTGGTAGTTGAGTATCACTTGAGCGTTTCCAGTTATGCTGCCATAAACGTCCACATACAAAATGATCCATTTATAAAATATGGCACCTTTTTATATGTGCATAGTACCTATTGCACCCTATAAAAATAGCTAAAATAAGCTCCACCATGACCAACTACACATCAATAATAATGATCCAATAGTAACAATAAAACACTGGAGACATTCTGCATCATGAGCCAACATATTTTACATTGGATACATGGAGAATTTTTTTGTGTGACGGTACAATTTTCACTCAAGTTAATTATTTGAATACTTCTCCCACCACTGTTAGGTAGATAATTTAGATGTTACACTTCAGGTAGCATCAGTAGGATTTGTCCAAACTGTTCATAAACACATCAGGACGTCAAATACCAATGTTCTGGGTTGGTGAAATGTCTCGAGCACAGCAAAGCAATGAGAAAAAATGAGGAAATAGAGGAAAAGGGCAGGATCTCTGCAAATATAGACACCACCACACACTTTAAATCAGGTTATAGATGAATAATTACTATAGTTTAAACAGCGGTTAAAATGTTTTAAAAGCAGAGCTTCGACTTTTATTGACGGTGGTGGAAGCAGCACTCAGATCTTGTAATAATAAAACAGTAAAAATAATCTGTTACAAGCAAAAGTGCTGCATTCAAAATTTCACTTGAGTAAAAGTGCAAAAGTATCTGCATCAAATTGTATTTAAAGAACCAAAAGTAAAAGTATTCATTGTCGGAATACACTTTTTCTGAACAGTATGTATTTTGTCATTGTGTTATAAACAATAATGCATTAATGTGTAAAGGTGGAGCTATTTTTAATTACTTTATAATCTGTTGAGCAGTTTATGAATTAAAAAAAAAAGTCTTATATTAACCTATAATAACATATATCATTTATTTATTGATTATATTTTGTTTTATTAATCTGAATTTGCAAAGTAACTTGTAATTTAAGTCATCAGATAAAATGTAGTGGAGTAAAAAATACAATATTTTATAACGTAGCAGAAAATGGAAACACTCAAGTAAAGCACAAGTGCCTCAAATTGAGCTTAAGTAGGGTACTTTAGTTACTTTCCAGCACTGGTAATGGATTACATTAACATTGTGGATTTGCTGCCAAAGTAAAGGATGTGACTGGGGGAGCAGCGTCATGTACTGTATATGAAGGCTGTAATGTACTTTCACAGCCATTAGGTAGCGCTGTGGAGCTCCTTATGTTCTGAGAGAAAGGGCCTCGCTCGCTCTATGATGTCATCCTCAGTCAAGTTATCATATGACACACACCCTGTTTGTACAGACAGACACACACACCTACATAATTATTGGATCTCCACTCAAATTATTAAAACAACATCCCCCCGTACTCATCTGGAATCAAAGAGCAGAGTGTGGCAACATGAAATCAGTGAGAAACAGGGAAGTGGTGGGAAGAGTTAGCCTTCTGTGTTTTGATTGCTGTGAGACTGAGGGAGCAGGGGCCCACCCAGGGGAGATGGGAGCTGTGGATGAGAGAGGAGGAAAAATAGTGAGAGGTGGACAGAGAAAAGACCGAGAGTGAGGACAGTGCAGGAAGAAGAAAACACTCCTCCTCACCCTTCTCCTTCCCTCCCTGCTGTGAAATCAAATTCACTGACTCACTCTGAAGTCGGCAGCTTATCTGGAAGAGTAACGATCACAAAAGACACCAACAGCGCGGCGGGGAGTGTCAGGGCTTTTGGTTGGGCAATCTTTCCAAGAAGACACAACCCCCGTTTGGCCAATCACTGTTTAGACAATGACTGTGCAGACCTTTGCAGAGACATATGCAGGCTGCTGAGTGATGAGTCACCAGTTAGTTAGTCAGTGCTGCTGAATACTGTCTCTGAGCTCCTCAAATGCCTTTCACATTTATGTCACCGTGCACAAGTGACTTTTACCGGCCTTGTGAATGTG
>JAJHUR010137422.1:0-57100 GCA_027495735.1 Lutjanus campechanus | reverse complement strand
TATATGAGAGAGGTGTGTGTGTGTGTGTGTGTGTGTGTGTGTGTGTGTGTGTGTGTGTGTGTGTGTGTGTAGGCTCCTCCTCCATCTCCTCCTCCTCCCACCTCATTTGCTCTCTCCCTCTCTCTCTATGGTGAATCTCAGCAGTGTGGACTTGAGGCTCTCGCTGTATACACACTCTCCCACTCAGTCCAGTAAGTTAGTGAGTCGAGTCAGACAATTAGAGAGAGGTGTGTCAACGAGTGTGTGTGTGTGTGTGTGACACAGAGAGAGAGAGAGTGGACAGGTGTAGGATGTGTGAGTGAGCGAGGATGAAGCGAGGCCGGCGTTGCTGTGGATGGATCCTCACCCGCTGCTGCTGCTGCTGCTACAACGGCACAGGTGGGACGAGATGTAGAGGCATGAGACAGAGTGCTAGTGTGTATGCTTGTGTGTGAGGCGCACAGTGTGAAGGCAGGTGTTTAAGAATGTGTGTGTGCTGGTGTGTGTGTGTGTGTGTGCTGCATGCTTGTCAAGTTGGGAAGTTTTTAATGTGTGTGTCCTTAGGAATGAAGCAGAGAACAAGTTTCTCAAGGCTGCCAGCATTCACCACACAACTTTGCTGCGGTGTGTGAGTGTATTAACGTGTGTGTGTGTATGTGGGAGACAGTGAGTGAATGAAGGCGGGGTAGACAAACCAAGAAACAGACAGAGAGAGGAATTCCTGTTCTTTTCGATTATTCTTTTTAAATTATTGTTACGACGCCACTGGAAACTAATTTGAATTGAAAATGAATTGTGAAACAGGAAGTCATGTGTCACAGTCAGACAGTGAGATAGAGACGGCAAGTGAGACAGATACTTGAAGAAGAAGACCGTTTCTTTCTTTGTCTCTATGGAGAATCAGATGTTGTATTGAGCAATCTGTTTTCCTGTAGTTCACTCAGCCGCTGCACAGGGCGTGTGTGTATGTGTGTTTTTGAGTGTGTGTGTTTGGGTGTGTAGCAGGTTGTGACACAGCCTCTGGCCAGCATCAAAGGATTTAAACTGCAATCATCATAGTAATCATCTTTTCAGTTTCCCAGTCACTGACAGTCCCCACACACAGGCAGCCACAGTTTCTGCTGAGTTTCATTCAGAGCCGTTTGACTGGTTCATGACCGTCTCTCTGTCTGAACCTGTTTGTCACCAGGTCACATTCAGAATTCTGATGTCATGACTGTAGACTGTAAAAATGAGGAAATGCCTACCTACTATTCCTCTGATGTCTTTATGAAGCAGCTGAAAACATATTTTATCCAGACAGACTTGGCTAACCTGCCTAAATTGCTGCTCCATTTTATTTATTGAATCTTATTATTAATTGTTTCCTCCTCATCTGTTTGTTATTGAATTTTGTTTGTGACTCCCCAGTTGTTTGTTGTTGCTGTGTATTTCAACTTCTTTGCTAGTTTTTGTATTGTTTTTAATCTTTTTGTCTGTGAAAGGAGCTATACTAATAAACTTTACTTACTTGCAATTAAGTACAGTTTTACAGCAATGGGCCTGTTGTTCTCTGTCTAATAGGGGTGTCACAATCAGATCATGATTGCATTTGATTTTTTTTATTTAAACATTCTTCTTTTTTTTTTAATCCCTGATGGCTATGCCATTGTTAGACTGTCAGGTTGATTTGTAAAAATCAACACATCATTGGTTTTATGCCCTGACAACTGTCATTTATATTTTCAAATTCGTCTTTAAAAGGATAGTCTATTTGGTAAAAGGGTAAAGTAATCGTAAAGGACAACTTTACTGTGGCATTGAACATTCATACGGAGTACAATTATTCAGTCAGGTTCAGTTTCTGCATTTAACCAGTCCTAGCACCAGGAGTACAGGGCAGCCAGTGTACATCACCAACTCCAGATGTATGCCAGTGCGTGGTCAGGGGTACTGACAAGAGAAATGATCTAATGAACATTCTTTTGATGATGTGGTGTATGATATGGTATCAAATGTAATGTAGTGGACGGTAAGCTGCACCAGCTTGTCTTTGTGTGAGGTTTTTTTGTTTGGGGTTGGAGAGAAAAACAGATACTGGGAGAACAGCTGATTCTGCTTTTGATTTCAATAATTGAAATCAAAAGCAATCATTTTGACACATTTTTGACACCCCTACTGTCTAATGAATGAAAAAACATTGTCAGGTAACCTTATATTTAACCATTATGTCTGACATGACAAGAAGGTTCCTTTAGTTAAAACAAATTCACAGAGATGTCCATATTAGGTTAAGGTAACAAGTGCAAGGTACGCAAGGTAACAAGGTAACAATGGGTTATTACAATTCTTTCCAGAAATGACTGCATTGGTTAGTTGTTTGTTATGCTTGACTTGACTTCCCTCTTCACATAGTAAAGGTGCACCGATCAATCAGTCAGAAACAGGAATCAGCCGGATTTCAGCTTAATTGTCCTTGACCAGTGACCGGCCAGTCAGTGTCAGATATATCTGATTCTGTGCTGGTCAGATTCATATGCATGCACCCCACTGTGGTTCACGTGTTGTGCACAGCAGTGCAGACTAGTCAAAGCCACACACACACACACACACACACACACACATACACACACACACACACACACACACACACACATGTTAGCATGTTGTAAGAGGAGTGACAGACTTCAAGAACAGGATAAAGAAAAGAGCTGGGTGGAAGAAAAGAGGAAGAAACTGGGGAGAAGACATGAATAGAGAGAGCAAGAAAATGAGTGAGAAGAAGGGAGGAGAAGAAAGGTTAGAAAAAGGAAAAGGTGAAGAGGGAGAAAGACAAGAGGAAAAAAGAACAAGGCCTAGAGCACCTTTGGGGGAAAAAAAATTTAAAAGTTATTTAATAACTTAACTATGTTTCTGTTGTAGTTGATTGTGGTTTTATGCTTTCATGCTCCACCAGAATTGACCTCCAGGGAAAATGAGGATTTATTGAATTGAAATGGTACATCTCAAGGAGTTAGTAGAGGTAATAGAAAGTTGTTGGAAAGAGTCTGACATCAACACAGACATTGATCACAGAGAATTTCTATAATTTGTTTTTGTCGCTGGGGTCACTTCAGAAGGCTCTAACAAACAGTGTATTTGGTCAGTGAGGGTTGAGGACTCACTTTGTGCCTAAGGCTTAAGTCAGTTCAATAAGTGACATTAATTTGTCAAGTAATATAGTTTTTACTACTTCTAGTAATGACATTACAATCAATACATTTTCTCACTTAATATGAAGCCATTAATATGTAAAATTTACAGGTTCATCATTTATTCCCATCAGCCTGCTATGTCTCCATCATGGAGAAACCGAGGGGATTATTAGTGAGGAAGTGTGTCAGGTTTGTCAGGTGTGCATGGGGTTTATATAGGTCCAACACTCCTGCAGAACCACATTCTTGTGGTTCGTGTTGCCCGGGGTCACTTGCTAGAAATTTAAAAGATTAATTCATTACTGTTTGCCTGAACATTGGAGAACTGTAAGAACATAATTGACTTTAGTGGAAAACGAGCCCATCAGTTTTTTAACAGAATACAATATCTTTCAAACTATATTGATTCAGATATGCACCGACAGTGCAGTTCAATTCAGTGAAGAGAGCTCACATTACGCCTCTCAGTTCAGGCCACCAAATCAACTGTAAGTCCTGTCAACCAATCAATGCACTGAAGAGGCTGAATTGTTGAAGTGGTTTTATTGTGTTGACCAGTACTCTGACCTGACTCCTGTTTAAACAGAACTCGCTGTTGTGGTGTTTTGGCTCAGCTAATTGCTGTAAACCACCTTAAGGATAAGGACTACAGTTCTCCATGGACTGTACCTTTAAGAGCACATGTATGTGTAGGCTAGCATGCAGCTATACTTGGCTAAAGGTTAACTCAGCTGTGTGTAGACAGACAGTGGACTTTGGATGCACAGGTACTGAGCTTCATGTTTCCAGTTGCACACATTTTGAACAGTGGCAACATTTTCATATTCTCATATGCCCCTGTGCTTTCAGTTGTGTGTTACCTAAAATGTCAGAGCATTTTCCTCAAGAACCAACGCGTTAACCAAACAGTGCAAAGGTTACATCATTGTTTTAGCATTGAAGCTCAGCTGGTCGGACTGGTTCACATGATGTGTCCATTACAACATGCATGTACGTGTATGAACTGTGTAAGCAGTTCCACACTTGGTCGTGGACTCTGAAGACTCAGATGTTGTCCACATGTATACAGATATTTTTGCAAAACAAACATTTTCCTCTATGTTTTGGCCTCTCACTTTGGGAGATTTTTAAAAATACCTTCTGGCGTACAGATTTTTCAAAACTCTTGATTTATGTATCCCCCAGTGGATATGTAAAACTGAGTGTTTGGGAAAGGATGACATCACTTCAATTCCAGCATGCTCCTTATTGCTTGGTGTAATGACCATGTGCCTCACAACAATGGTAAATAAAGTCGTCTAAGTTACTTCAGCCAAGTGAAATAAACTCAATACCCATCCTTAGAATGTTGTTCTGTTATTTAACGTATAATCAATGTACAAGGTAGACTTTATTGCCACCTACTTGCCCAACTTGAGATATTTTGTAAAATAAAGGTTGTCTGGAAAGGATTTTTTTTCTTTGTAAACAGAATGGGAAATAATTGTTTTATCTGTGTACGTGTAGACAAAGCATTCAAGCTGCTTTCAGCCTCTGTGATATGTGAAAGGGGGAGAGCCATTTGTTGTTTATATTGCATGGGTTTCCTACACACACAGACAGAAGCACTTCCTCACTCACTCACACACTGACGAAGTGATTAACTGTTGTGCAGAGTGATCTTAAGACCCATCCATTACCCATTAAAACTGAAGATGGACAGGAAACTCCTCTGACCCTGAGGCAAACACACATGCGTGCAGAGTTAATGGACAGAGACATAGCTAAGTCTTCGCTCCGTTGCTTCGTCAGCTGTGATTCAGTGTGGTCAGGCCCATCTGACCTGCAGCTCAATTTTAAATCAGAAGCAAGATTTCTCATTCAATCAGGATGTCACCAGTCTGAGGAGTGGCAGTGTTAGCAGCAGTGGAGTAAGAGGACTATACAAACGATAATTACATTTTTTATTTATTTTAAAAGAGTTTTTAAGTCCTTTTATGTTTGTTAAAGGCTTAAATAGAGGTGTCATGTCCATAAAATAACATGGGTGCAGATGAGTAGGTGACTGTGAATAGTGATGGTAGAAAACCTGCTGCCATGATCTGGATTTCACTTCTTTCATAGATGCTGTGAGCCCTGCATATCAGGGCAAAAAAATGAATTGGGAGGAGTATGGTTAGGTCCTTTTTAGCCTTTTCTTGATGAGTAAGTAGTTTTAACTTCTACATTTGTAAAATGTTTTTATTTGTTGCACTAGATTGCCAGTTACATCTATAGCAACTTTCAGTTCCAGTTGAGCGGTGTATCCAGGAGTATTTTCCGTAATGTCTCCAACTTCCCAGGAAGAGGAGTGTTTTCCAGCCTATTGACACAAAGTATCTTTCCTTACCAAAAGTACACAGTTCAAGAGAACTCTGGAGGAAAACGGGGGTTGACTTTGTTGCTATGCACAACGTGTCTTATGAATGAATGTTCTTACTAAGTCCACATTGATTTATTGACAGAGAACCACTCTGTTTGGTATCTGAATTTGAACATCATTAAAAGAGCAATCCAACATTTCACAAGTGTGCATGTTAAAATGGAACTGTGTAGATGTTTAATGATGAACCACAGCCTGCAGGAGCAGCTTTATCAGACAGTCCACTAACAGTCATGAAGCCGGCTGTCTATGTGGTGAAAATGTGGCTGTGAACTGTCAGACCAACGTTTTTTTTGTTTGTTTGTTTGTTTGTTTTTTGGAAGAGATCATCTTTGCATAACAAGGTGTACTGTCATCCAAATACTTTTTTTTGCATTTAATGCAAAATAGTTTTTAGAGATGAATTTTATTGAAGGCCTGATTATGAAGGGAACAGCCTTCAGTTGTCACTACGGACTGATTAAGAGGTTATGATTATGTGAAAGAGGCATGTCAAAGTATGGCTTCTTGCCTGTTTGTTGATGGATGTTGCTGCTGATGGTGTTGTGGGAGGACTGGAAATTATTCTAGTTTTGCTCATTTGCAGTTTACACTCTTAGAAATAAGGGTTCCATCCAAAGAACCCTTTATGGAAAAAAGAGCTCTTCAAGGATTGTTGAGATCCTTGAATGGAACCGACAAACATTCACCTATGGGGACAAGCTGAAGAACCCTTTATGGGTTCTAGTTAGCAACTTTATTTCTAAGGGTGTAGGAATAGGTGTACCACCATGGCTAATTCTACTGTTGATGGTGCTGATACTGGGAATACTGGCCCCGTCCAGTGGTTGTGACAGATCGTAGATGGAGAGTGTGTGAAAGGAAGAAACAAAGAACGATTTAAAATGAAACGAATACAAACACACTAAAGACAATAAAGAAGTGGTCTCAGAGCTCAAATGTATCCGTATGAATACATATCTGTTTTTGTGTTGTACTACCCTGTAAGAGGCACCTGTTTGTTTTATTGCATAGTCTTTCAATGCTGCTGCTCTGAAGACTCGATTAAAGTTCATCTTATCTGTATTGCTCCCTTTTGATGAGGGACTGTAGGTTGTGTGTGTGTGTGTGTGTGTGTGTGTGTGTGTGTGTGTGTGTGTGTGTGTGTGTGTGTGTTCATCTTTGCACATAATCAGATGTTAGTGTCTACTCTGCAAACCAATCCTCATTGTACACGTGCACTGTCCAATCATTAGTCAGTCATTGTCAGTAATCTTTTAGTGTAGTCCGTGTGGTTGTCTGATGTTGTCAAGTATGTAAGGCATGAGAGAGACAGAAAGGGAGCGTAAGAAAGAAGTATGAGAGGAATGTCATCGTGCCAGATTACTGTCTCTTCCTGTCATTGACAAAAAAGCATGATGGGAGGAGAGCAGGCGGACAGAGGGAAAGAAAACTACAATGTTAGTTTTCACATACTGTATTTACAAAAACTATTCTACCTCTTTTGTTCTCAGCTTTCTTTATTCTTCTTTTATAATGCTTTATGTTCATGTTTTCCACTGATTCTGCCATTCAAATGCCAACTAATCCATCCTGTGAGCAGGTATAGATGCTGGTAGCTATCTGAACTATTTTGGTAACTTTCCTGGAACCCTGTTTTGTGTGTGGGTGTGTTAGATGTGACCATAGTTTGAATTTGTCATTGTACTTCCTGTACATTACAGTGGTGTAAGCCAAGCCTGCGTTTGTGTGTGATCTCAGCTTCTGTTGAATGGTATCTTTCAAATGGAGGAGAACCTAATATTTCCTGCTCAATCTATTTAAATAGCCCTACAAGAAATGCTGTGCTCCATTTTGCTTTTCTAACAGCCTAGCTGACAGATATACAGTTTTTAAATGTTTATATGTGTTTACTTTGAATATTAAGAGTGAAATTTGTCTTTAAGCATCAATAATATAATATTTTTGGGGGGGTTGCTGTGGCTCAGCAGCAACAACTGCAATAAAACCTGAAAAATAACTAAAAATCTTAATAATTAATAAAAACTGTAAAAAAAAAATATCAGCAATTGAGGGACTTAAACAATACAAAACAATTTCTTATATTTGTCTTCTCTTTACCATTACTGGCTGTCCTCGATGAAAAAGGATCTTGGTTACCATAAACTTTGGTGAACAGTGTCCTCATGCAGCAAGAAACATGAAACTATTAGATTTGTGGAGTTGTGAAATAAGTAAAATAAACTAATACAGATCTGTTTAAACAAAAGTAAAAGAAAAGAACAAAAAACAAAGGTAGTTGTTTTTCCATTTTGGCGGAACAGTTATGGTCCTGGGCCTGGTTGAGAACTGGAGTGTTGAGTTCGATTGTGACGCTGGACAAGCTGGAGGTTTGTTTCCTTCCTGGCTCAGTAGTTGGGGAAGACACCCTAGCTATTTCAAAAAGCTTCCGCCAAACAAGACAAAACACAAAGCCAGGTACTCAAAGAGCAGCGTTTATCTTTCTGTGTGTCTGTGTATGTGTGTGTGGAGCTTAGTGGGTCTGAGTTTTAATACTGTCTTGTCAATACAGCCATTCATAGACAAAATGTGTGTGTGTGTCTGTGTGTGGTGTAATTACAGAGTGAAACCGAGTGTGTGAGAGCGAGAGAGACAGAGAGCAACACAAAAACTCTGTTCTATTGCATTCAGACCACTGGTTTAGTATCTACGAACTTGTACGTGTGTGTGTGTGTGTGCGTGCACGTGTGTGTGTGTCTGTGTGTGTGTGTGTGTGTGATTAAAGATAGTGAGTGATGGGGATTTTAACAGTAGACAGTCTGTCTTTCTGTCGACTGCAGAACAAAAGCTTCCTTGTTTGGTCTCACCTGACTTTGGCCGTCAGTGTGACACTGCTGTACTCGGTAGGACACACAGTATTCAGTGTTACTCAGGGTACTAACACTGCAGTACTCCCTCTTTAACTATCTCTTCTTAATGAACATTTGGCTTGACCACTGATGATGACCACTGGCAAGTATGGAAACTTATCATAGCCTCTAAAATAGACTTTTCTGTCAAGTATCACGTAGTAGAACGTGTTGTGTGAAGCTTTGACAGTTTAATATGTTTTGTGTAAGAGGGATGCCAGGCTGCAGCACTACGTCAGAAGAATTGTTAAGTTGGTATGGGTGCAATGTCACCGGGGACAGATATTGTAGAAGATAAAATTCAGACCTGTCAGACTGGATCAAGAATGACAGTCTGGCATTTGATCCTGTGTAGAAATTACATAGTCAAGGACAGCTCATGTTGCATCCACAGCTTCTTAAGACTTCATGTCACAAAGATTGGCATGTCTGAATTTCTGTCACGCTTTTTACACTAGTGTGAAAAAGTTTGCTCCTTCTTGCCACTATGAAGCTGCATGGTACAGCTCAACTTGACTCGGTTCAGTTTTGGAGCTTTTCTTTGGTCTTAAGAAGCTGCAGCCTTTATTCACTGACAGACTGTCACCTACACTGTACATTTATCACCAGAGTGACAGCATCACTGCTCACCTTTGCATTGCTGCATTCACTGTCATTCTCTGAAGCTCACTTTTAACACTACACTACACTACCCTGACCAGTCAGGAGTCTGCAGTGATTTCACATCACCTTTTAGCATCAACTCAGCTTGCTTTGAACCTCGACCCTGGTGATACCAAAAAAATGTTAGGTAGCAGATACTTTCCACAATGGAAAACCAAAAAAGTGCAAGTACAGTCGAGTAAGGCCACACCATGCATTGGAACTGCAGCCTTTGTCCTTCCTTATCTGATATCATGAGTGTATCTGTGGAATGTGCTTTCTGGAGATGAAGATGCATCAGGGCTATATTGTCTAGTTTGCCTGATGACGACTGAAAATGAAACATAGTGGAAACATAATGTGTTGTTGACTATTTTGTACAAATTTACAACAGCATGCCATCGAAGTTTCAACAACTGAACCATCACACCTGACACCTGAGCCACTCGAGCTACTTAGGAAGGCTATATGATGTGGTTGAAAGCTTCAGAAACACCAAATAAGTAAATGGTGTGTGGTGTGGTTTTTTTTGGGTTTTTTTTTTGTTTCAAAGGCTAAGAATTAAAGCTGGTGTAGTCCTTTCACAGCTGTTCCTGGTTGCAGTGGTGACTGGTCAGCTCCCAGCAGCTGACAGCAGCACAACTGTGGTTCTGCACCGAGAGGCTGAAGTAAAGGAGTCTTACCAGTCAGCTCTGTGTGTGTGTGTGTGTGTGTGTGTGTGTGTGTGTGTGTGTGTGTGTGTGTGTGTGTGCGTGTGCGTGCGTGCGTGCGTGCATGCATGCACTGGAGTCCTTGATGAGTTTCTGTGGTCAGCCAGCTGTCAAGGTCACTTAAAGACTAACAGTGGTTCTGATGAAAGCACACACAAGTGACCTGTGACATGTTTCCTTCTCTCGAGATCACATGACTGGATTTGCTCTGTAGCACTTCAGGGAGTAAGCACTGAAACACTGGGACTGGATGATGACAGGGAGAGAGTGAGAGCGGAGCAGTTACTGGGCCAATTACTGTCAGTAAACTCAGCTTCAGACTCAGCTAACAGAGCTGGTGGCTTGCAGTTTCTGTCTGAGGATCTCCTCATGCAAATACAGTGACACACTTGATTAAAAGGATTGTTTGGATTATTTGAAGTAGGGTATGAGATATTTATTGATCGTCGGTCTGTTACCTATAGTAGATGGTGCTGACACACCCCCAGTTTGAAGAAGCAGAGAGGAGTACCAGCATGGAAGCTAAGCAATGTACCGCTGTGGACAGGGTCAACAACACTACAACATTAGAATACTTAGCTGACTTTTCTGATGGGAAAACCACTGTTACACAAGTCAAATATCACTGTCTCCAAAGCAGCCATACCTCTTTAGGAAAATTAGTCTTTTTATCTTGCTGAACACGGGAGTTGCTGGTCTACAGCTACTTTGATTATTTAGTTTGATGGTGTTATTGTGTGACTTTGGGGAGTCTGAACTAACACTGAAGTCACACAATAACACAGTAAAACTAACCAATCAAGGTAAGAGGTTGGTAAGATTCCTGATTTCCCCAATAGAGTTTGGTTATTTTGGAGGGAGCGATATTTGGGTTATATAACAGCTGTTTCCCCTCAAAAAAGGCTGCCTGACAGCAAGATAAAGCAGTGAAAATATTCTAAATATATAGTGTAGCTCAGACAATCCCCATTCAAAAAAACCGAACTATCACTTTAATGTCCAAACCAAGTGTCAAGTAAATGAGAGACCTTGAGTACAAACCCACATGACATGACGTCTGGACAGCTGGTGTCCGGTGTCATGTTTGACAGTATTCCACACACTGTGTTGGAGACAAATGAAGGTGGTGCTAATAAATTACTCATTAATACTGCAGCTGTATGCTTGATACAGTATCAACAGATATGTTGTTTGAAGGGGATCAGTGTGAGTGCAAACGATTTCTTAACAATGTTAAACAATGTTGCCACAATGCTATGTCACGCTCAAATAAAAGGCTTTCTCCAACTTCCATCTTAGTACTAGCTGGTGGTTTAGGTTTTTTTTTAAATCACACTGTATCAGATAAATGAAATCAGGCATTACAGCCATTCTTAGAAATTACCAGAGTGATAAAGTTGTGGAGACCATGTGACAAACTACAAAAAACTCATGTTTCCTCATGTTAAAACTGTTTTTTTTTAGTTTAATTTAGTTTAATTGTTTAATTTAGTCTAGTTTTTTTTAATTTTATTATTATTATTTATGTTTTTTGTTTGTTTGTTTAATTTGTCAAGGTTTTGTTGGTTTGGAGTGATGTCAAATACTAGGTGGTTTTGTTTAATTAATACCCAGTAGGTGTTTCTCTGGTTTGCCTTTTGGGTAGGTTGGCCAGTCTTCATTGTTGAACTCCCCAGCTCAAAGTAAGTTAAAGTTCAACTAATCTTACAAGCACACAGGAATTATTGCAGTCATTTCAAAGGAAAAGACCAACAAAGGTGTGTGTACTTTTGTATTTATTCAATGTAATTTAAATAAAAATAGGAACAGATTTTAAATATAGTGCCTTTGGTGTGTTTGGGTCAGTTGCAGACAGACTAAATGGTCCTCTTGCACTAGCAGTTAATGGATGGTCTGAACTATCTAGCACCACGGGGGTCAAATTGTGTAGATATATTCAGTAATACCATGTCCCACTCAGCCTGTTTACATTCCCAGGTCATCAAATACCAATATTTTGTCATGCCATGTCTGGCGAAGGTCTGGTGGATAAATGGTTCAAACAAACACAGGTCTCTCACCCAGGAGACTGGAGTTTGTGTCCACATGAAACAAAAGTGTTATTAAAAGTTTGAATGCACATAATTTTACGTGCATCGTGTGACTTTTGTCTTGTCGTTTGCTTCAATGATGTCTTGTGACACATGTAGCATACTTATTTTTTCTTATTTTCTAGCCCAAAACATTATCTTTTCCTAAGTATTAGTTTTGTTTCCTAAACCTACTTAAACTGCGACTGTTTCACAACATTAACCAAGTGTTATAAAGGCTTTCTCGCAACATCTCATACAGCCTCTAAAGGCTACCTTGTCCATCAGTATGAGACTTGGAGGGACGTGACAAAGCAGTTTCGGTAGTAGACAAGCTGGGATGGGAACGTGTTTTCCCACTCACCTCTGTGCAGTGTCATATTTTTGTTCTGTCAAGTGTGTTTATCATGGGTTTATCTCATGAGAGAAAAAGAGAAGCAGGCACCTCAGTAGCACTGGGTGACCTTGGCTGCTGTTTTGAACAGAAAGCTGTATCTCTGCCACACTGCTGACACAGTCGGATAACAACTAAAAATAACAGCTGCCACTAATACAGACTCATTAACAGTGCCTAAGTAATCATAACACAAACACAGTCTGTGCCTGGTTGCATAAAACCACTGAGGTTAAGGTTTCCCGTAAATCTTCATCTAAGGATGTGTTAGAAAAAAACTGAGTTGCATAAAATCACCCTAAAGATGTTATAATGGAACACCCTTTAATCTCTAAGTGTTTTCCCTTAATCACTCAAGTATTTTCCTCCGCTTCGCTAAAAAAGATACCAAGACGCATTTTTTGTGACAGGAAAAATCCGCTGGACACTATGAGTGATGCACAACTTGTTAGAGATCTTTGGCATTAGCACTAGAAACTTTGTAGCTATCGAGCCACATAACCCTGTCTCATATATTAACATTAGCCATATTGTTTTATTGATACTAACCAATTTATGTCAACTCCTGTTGATGTTTTCTCCTTTCTTGCTGTACAGTAATATTTTCTTATTTCTTCATTACTTTATATGATTCATTTCACAGCAGATTTCTCTCATTGATTTTGTCAGTTAGCTTAGCTCTTGCCACATTTTCTGTTTGTGCCTTTTTGTTATTGTTACTTGGTTAAATTTACTTTGGATTATGTGTTTGTGCTTTCCATATTGTTTAGAAAAGAAAAAAAGAAAAGCAACATTCTCATTTTCTGTCCAGTTTATTAGCTAGCTCGCTAGCACAGTAATGCTGTGAATTAAAGAATGTTGATGGGAGTTAAGTGTAACCATGGCAACTGAGGTAATATATCAGTAAATGCTATGAAAGCCTTCATCTGAACACTTAGACAAGGAGACAACCTAAGAGGTTGAATACAACTCTCCCAAGTGAACCCCTTAATTTGGGGGAATATTTTGCTTAAAGGACAAACTTTATGTTGAAACTTAAGGTTGTTTATGCAACTGGGCTTTGTGCACATTGTTGGTGCTGATCTAAGTGAAACTGATTTTATTGTTGAATTTACAGGGAACATTCTCACGAAAATAACAGAATATCACATGTTTTTGCCATCCGCAAATAAAAAGTACGAGGAGGAGGAAAGAAGGGAGGGCATGAATTGAGAGAGAAATGAGGGTAAACCAGAAAAGCTAAAAACTATTTGTAGAAAGTACAGCGGAACACCTTCTGACATACTGTTGACCCTTATCTTTTCATTTCCTGTCAGAAACACACAACATACACGCAACCTCACAACAGCCGCAGCCCATAGCTCCCAGCTGTGTGTGTGGGTGCAGCTGATCTACCACACTCCTGACATGTGACTGCCATTTTTTTTTCACCCATACACAAGCACACACAAACACACCCAGGAGTTGCAAAAATGACAACAGGCCAGTCTTGGTCCATATGGTTTAAACTATTCACTGATATCTCACTCATTTAAGCGTACAAGTTAACATTTGACATTTCTTTGATAACATGTATTTCCTGCTTCCTCGTTCTCTGGAAACACACAGATACTTCTTTCTTTGCTTGTTGAAATAAAAGTCAGTTTAATCACTTTGATATTTAGGCATGTGTGTTTTTAATAGAACTACTAACAAACATAATACTGAAGCAGGGAAGTAAGGAAGTTATGTCCAACATGGGTACATGTTTCTGATGTGTCAGTCAGATGAGGGTTTGTGACATGAGAGCAGCTGCTTAACAGACTTTGTTTTTCATTAATAAAAAGAATCATCTGGATCTCACTTACCAAAAACCAAAACATGATGCCTGACCATATTTAACCAGAGCATATGTGTCTGAAGGGGGATAAAACAAGAAAAACATCACAAATATTTGCAGCTTATTTATGACAGATGTCCAAACATGATTTTCAGGTATCTCTACTGAAATTTAGTCTAGTCTAAATGCTCATACAAGATATATCTGATTAAGTTGCCATTAAATTATGTGGAACCTTTAATTAACTATTTTATAAAATTCAGTTTTGTCAGTCAAATAAGTAAATAAATTTAAGATATTTCGTACAGTTTTCATTAAAGATATCTATAAAATGAATAACAATTAAAGATCTTGTATTTATAAATATTTGAAAAAGTTTGCACAAGAAAAATTCTGTTGATTTGCCCTACACACTTTATCTGAGCTGAACAGACCTGCGCAGCAGAAAAAGAAATAGTTACTGAGTGTAACTCCAGTTCTCTGAGTTTGTACGTAACAATGTCATCTGCTATTTTAATTAGGATGAATTAATGAAATGAATTGTATAAAATAATTTTTAAAAGTGTCAATAAAACAGTGTCCATGACTCATTTTGGGTCATGATCCTAAGTTTGGGAAAGGCTGAACAAGTTGAAATGAAATCTTACATCTTACATGTAAATGGAACTGAAGATTGGACCATCAGCAGTTATTATTACCACCGATGGTGAGCTTGCTGTGACAGGGCCACATACATGTGTACGCAGACACACAACAGAGTGAAACTCTCTCTGCTTTTCTGATATAAGGAAATAACTGGCGGACTGAAAACATGACTGTTTGCAGTAATATTATAAAAGGATGGATGGTAATGGAGTGGAAGAACTTACTGTTCCTGTCAGCTCATTTAGCATGACTATAAATGTCAAACAGAGAGCACACAGAGACCAGTCTCTGTTTTGAATGACAACAAAGAAACAAGTGGAGCCGGACAACATAAATTGTAAGAGAGTCAGACTGAAAAAATGCTCAAGTTCCTCTTTTTACTGACAGAACACCAACTTTCTATCTTGTATTTTAATCCTGAGGCAGGAAAGATTTGAATTTAAGGAAACAAGAACAAGGGAGAATCGAGAGGGAATCGAAGAGAAACACCATCTACAGAATTATCTGTTGATTTTTGTATTGGTGATTTTCTTTTCTTTTCTTTTTTATTTTTTCTATTGGGTATGTAAATGGCGGTCAGCATGACCCCAGATTGGAGAAGCAGAGAAGAGTACCAGCATAGAAACTGAACAATGAACTTCTGTGGACAAGGTCAGCAGCAAAACATATTTTAGACACTTAAAAGAAGGTCCACCTGAAAAAAAGCAATATCAAGTTAAGTGTCTTCTATATTTAGAATATTTTCACCACTTTACCTTGCCATCAGACAGTCTTTTCCTACAAGAAACTAGTCTACCACTGCTTTGATTAAATTCTGTGAATCGGAAGCAACCTTATGAAACACCAAAGTCACACAAAGTAACCGATCAATGCAGCGGTAGTCATGGAAACTACTATGTCCTGCGAGGTAAAATTACTGTTTTTCTTTAAGGAGAGGGCTGTGGAAAGAGTGATATTTGGCTTACATAACAGTGGTTTCCTGTTGAAAAAAGACTGTCTGATTAATTTTAAATATAGCAAACACTTTGGAGTGTTTTTAAGTGACTAATACATTTTGTTGCTGACCCCGAAGTTCAAAATTATGGGAGCAAAATAAGTAACCTTCTAACCTACTACCAAAGGCTGATTGGATCTTACTAAAATGTGAACTTTGTCTCATTTCTTTCAGAGAACTACCCTGTAGGCAGTTCTGATGGAAAGACAGAGTCAGTGGCAAACCTTCAGCCGCAGCCGTCCCTCAGCTCACTGCAGTCCAGCTCTCCTGGTCCAAAACGCTCCGGAAACACTCTGAGAAAATGGCTGACCAGTCCAGTCCGCCGCCTGAGCCATGGAAGCTCCGTCAAGAAACTCCCCAACAACAAACAGAAGAAGACTGGTAAAATGCACAGAAAAGTTCAGCAGTTTAACAACCACAGGGCCTTTAGCATAATTACACATAACTGACACATTACAATTGTACTGGCACCACAAATTAAGTAAATACATGAATCTGCAACAGCAGTATTATGAGACTTAACTGAGCCAAAAAAAACAGCTCCAAATGGATTCTGCTTCAAGCTGCCACATTTCAAAGCATACCATAAATTCTTTTTTAGACTTTTTTCTTTCATGAAACCACTGGTTTCAGTTAATTTTACTACACTGTGAAAATCAGTCTGATAATACTGTTACATGTATATTGCATGCATTTATTTCTCTGCCATTGAGCAGGCTGCTAATTGACTGTTCTTGAACAAACCAACAGGGAAAGTTTTCATATGTAAATTCCTGCTTTACATTTGATTTATTTGTAATTTGAATTTGTCCAAATAAAATCTACTATAAGTCTAGATTGCTCAGAACTTGGATTCTCAAAGTCAATAATGCTAAAATTGAACCTTGTTAAAATATGTTTATATTTTTAAGTGTTTGACTAATAAACTGTTTGATTGACAGGACCAGGCACAGGAAGAGAGGAAAGCAGGTCGGGTATTGACCTTGGACAACCTGACCTTGCCCTGCAGGATGACATCATTGATGAGGTAAGCAGTGAGATGTTTTGGCTTTTGTGGTTTGCTTTTTGATTAATGTTTTTTCACAAAACTGTTGACATTTCATAGCTTAAAGAGAGAGTTTGGATTATTTGAAGTGTGGCTGTATGAGGAGCCAGTGTATTGGCTACAGTAGAGGGTGGCTGACATGCATCCAGTTTGGAAAAGCAGCCGGAGTACCAGCATGGATGCTAAGCAATGTACTGCTGTGGACAGGTTCACCAGCCAAATGTATTTAATCTGTTAATCTGAACTAACCTTTTAAAACACTGAAGTCGCTGCGTTCTGCAAGGTGCAATGGCTGATTTCACCAAGGAAGTCTGGCTGGTTTGGAGAGAGAAATATTTGGCTCATGTAACGGCAGTTTCCCATCAAAAAACGCTGCCTGACAGCAAAGTTAAGTGGTGAAAATTCAAAATATAGCAAACACTATATTCTTGTTTTGGGGGCATGGCTAAAAGTGTTCTGCTGTGTTCTGGCTTTTCAACCGCCATCTACTGCTGGTTATACATTGGCTACGGATAATTACCCCATACAACCCCACTTAAAAAATCAGAACTGTCCCTTTAAAATCAGTCCCCTTTGTATTTCAGTGGTTTTGCTTGTTTTAATCAAGATGAGTTGAAGCCATTCTTAGTTCTGATCATTTGCAGGAAAATCATGCAGAAAAATATTTTTGGCAGTACATTTTGTGGTCTTACCCAGAACAGGATAGCAGAAAACCAGGTCTTTACTAACACTCGACCACCACTAAATCATTCGATGACATTGCATTTCTGAGGCTGTTTGTAGCCATGGCAACAAAAATAGGCCTGTGTGGTCAATTATTATCAGGTATGAAACACCTAGCCTGCTGACATTTTCATCTGGAAGTGTTTAAAATTTTTGAATGTACCAAATTTATATGGTCACAATAGCATCAGTTGGGTCTGTTATCTCGGTATAAAATATTTATTACCATCCTTGTGTAACTCTGGTTCAGTGATGATTGATCATTATCTGTTTCTGTCTTTACAGTTGAAGGGCACTAAAGTGTCTGTAGTTTAAAGCCAACCTGTCAGTTCCTCTAGGCCTGCAGTGAATATGTCATCAAGATATAAAGAAGATTTATTAATACTATCTACATTTGCGTAATAGACATTACAAAACCGCTTAAGTTCCTCTTTTTGTGTGTAAGGGCTGTCTTTCCCTCTGACAGACAAATACACCCACACACACAAACTTGTGATCAAACTGAATTACTCATATTAACAATATTAAAACCTCTGGACTTGGATATATTTGAATAATTTTTATTGTGAATACTGCCATATCACAACCCTGCAACATAAACTGATTTTCATGTCCTCAGAATTCAGCACCATTGTCCCTGAGGGGACAATAAAGAAACCTAACCTAACCTGACCTAAATGTTTTTGGCATCTTAAACATTGAAAAAATGAGAGAAATTCATAAATTCTAAATAACATGGCAGTTCACTGAAAACAATGCTGTTTTTCTTAGTTCCTATAGTTAAATGATCGTGAAGGAGATGTTGTATCTTTAACAGAAAAAGAACAGAAGTTTTTAGAAAATTGAGATAAGGAAAAGGATAGTGAAGAATTGATTTTAAAAAAGAAAAACACATGTTCAACAGATGAATTCAGACTCAAAGCTGGCTTTGGTTTGTGCTGTAGGGAGGTGACAAAGCATTTAGTTTCAATGATAAAACATGGGACAGAAGACCTCTTCTTTAAATAACATCCCTTGACAGTTTACAATTATTCAATGTTTTGCCACTTAAACCGCCACTAATTGAATAAACTTGGATATAACTGTCAGATGCAGTTAAGTATTTGATTAGCTCACAAGCTCAGAGAGTTTTACTCTAGAAACAATCAACTAACTTGTAAAACTGTGATTCATCACCACTTCCCCAGACTACATAAAAGGAAACATTAGTCAGTGTCTCCATGCTTTACTCATTTTGAATAAATTTAGACACTGACTTTGGAGAGAATTTAGAGGAAATTTGAAGCTTCTAAGAATAGCTGTCACATTTTTTGTTTAATTTGATTCAGCTGACATTTTATGATCAGTCAATGTGATCGATTAAGTGTGTTGTTTAAATGCACAGTTTAATAACAAGGTGCTACAGGGTCATTTCTAATTAACTCTTAATTGTGTCTGTCTTCTTCAGAGAGCCCTCAATAAGACACCCTCTGGGATGCAGAGCGGCGGGGAGGAAGAGCAGGATGAGGAGGCTCACACCCCTCTGCCACCCCCCATGGAAATCATTAAGGACCCCTCAGCTCAAGATGACAAGGTGAGAGGGGGCAGGAGGAAGGTTTTACTGACGGTTTCGCCTCATGCTGTTTATTAAGAAACTGAAATTGATCTTCAGGGCAAGTTTGATTAACATATAGACTGATAATGGTTTGACAAAGTCTACTTGAAATATAATATTTTGGTGGTGATTTCATAGGAATGTCAAATATGTTACAGGGTAATTACTACCTGTTTGCATGACTTTTGGGGTAAATTTCGGCATTAATTTCATAGATATTTTACATGCGATGGTAGCAAATTACCACCTGCTTACCATGAAATTTGGGGGTCATGTGGGGGTAATTTCAAAGAAATACGAATACTGTGTTACTATCTAATTACCACCTACTTACCACAAAATTGTGGGCCTGTAAAATTAAGTGTTACCATAAAAATCTAATCGTATAAAATGTATGTAATATTTTGTATTGCCTACTACTAAACTTAAAATACCATGACATTATTGATTTTATTGTATTTTTTATACATTTCACTCATTTATTCATAATACTTATTATATTCTTTTTAATTATTTATTTTTATTGGTTGTAGGATTAAATAAGCAGTAGTTTCACGTTGACTTTTTTCAGGTATAAATCCTGTAGTGTATCCATGTGTAGCCCTGCAGTTCTGATCTGCTGCTGTCCTCTGCTAGCTAACAACTTTTCTCTCTTCCACTGCTGTTTGTTCCTTTTATTTTTTCACTATAACTCCTCTCTCTTTTCTACTCTGCTTTCCCTCCTTCTCTGCCAATCTTTCTAACATGCTGTTGCCTTTGATCCCCCCCCTCTCTCAGTCTTCAGCCTTGCTAACATCTCTGCAGTCATCCTCTGAGGTGCCCAGCGCTGCAGAGCTAGTTAGCGCCATAGAAAAACTGGTTAAAACCAAGATGGTGAGTGTGTTTGCTTGTGTGCATGTAAGGGATGTACACATGTACAGCATACCAAACAGATTTTCTTTATAATGGGAACAAACTAAAAACACATTATGTGCACATCAGTTGTCTTCAGAATGAGGCATTACGGGCCTGACAAGAGAGGTGAACACAACCTGTTCACCTCTAAGCTTACACATCATGTATGGATCCTTTTTGCTCCTTTTAGTGCACTGTGTGTATGTTTGTGTGATGTACAGTACTTAGTAATCATATTTCAGTAGTTTGTGTAGTTAGCCCGATGGTGTTTTGTATGCAGTATAAAGAGATAAATATGGGATTAACCATTAACAGTGGGTAATGGCAAATTACCTGATAAAAGGATAATGCAATACACATAGGAAAGTTGGGAAAGATGATGAAAAGATCCTTCATCAAATCTGAACATATAGACATGAAAACCACATTCAGTATGACTCACACTTCCCAAGGATATCCTTATCCTTGATGTTCATCATGAATAAAAGTCCATAACGAAATCATAGGAAAAAGACACTCCTTATAACTGCAGATCTTTTTTTGTGTTTTTTTGGTATAAAAGTAACCTAGTATAGTTGTCTGGACGTTCATGAGTGTATTGCCAACAGGGTCTGTTAATGTTTAGTTCAGCTTTCTTTAAATGGTGTCAGTTTACCAAAATATAAACAAAAGTATAATATTGTATGTAATACCAGCACCTACCTGTAGCCGAATATCGTGACAGCCAAGTCAGATTTTACACTGAGCTGATGAAGAAAGAGTGGTAGGAAAAGCAGCTCTTTCCACAAAAAAAAACTCAGAGATCATTTTAGAATGCCAGGATTTCGCTCCATATGACATTTAAATTACAGACGGGGCAGCGAGTTCACTAATTATTACTTGGGTGAGGGTTAAAAATTACTGTTATACATGTTTGAACAAGATTAAAATCTACAAGTTGGGCGAAAAAACATGATTTTTATAAGAGCTGACACACTTCTTGTCACATCTCCATTGCCAGCATGGTGTCTAAATAAACTTTGTGATCTGCTGTGTGAAATGACGCCATGAGAGGTAACAAGAAAACCTGCACACATATACTCACAATGTGATGCCTTTGTTGCCAGACCATTTCTGGTGTGTGTGTGTCTAAACACAAGGTGGAATGTTTTCATGTCAGACAGACCAATTGATCTCTGTTCAAGAATCAGTTGATGAGATTTGGTGCTGATCTAGAATATTGGATTTCCACTCTTACATGATTTACAATTAAGAAAAGCAAGAAGTGTGAGTTTGTTTCACTTTTAACATTCAATACCATCTGACAGTTGTTCCTTATGGCTACTATAGACCAAGCCCCTGCTGCCCTCTGCTGTCAGGATATAGTCTCATTATTCAGATGTTTTTGCTCATCGAGTGTCTAAATATAAAGAGTGTAAAACAGGGGTCTCAAACTTCCCCCAACCTCTCCAGCCTGCGACATGATGTCAAAAAATATAATTTGGCCTGCAAAATTATTTTTTCTAGTTGGTTCTTACCATTTTAAACTATCCTTCAGTTGAATACAATTGCAATAAAAATAATTTTATTTCAAAATATGTATGTTTGTATTTCTGAGGGATTACATGTTGCAGTTTACTGATATTGTTTGTCCATAAAATTATAGCCTATTCAACAATATTTCTCTATCAACAAACCCTGTGCCAGAGGAGTTTGAATTTGAGAGAATTTCTCTTATGCACAGTTGTCAACATGGTAGTGTAGCTTCTTTTCTCAATCTATGACAAAAAACTGTAAAGGGGAAAGATTTAATCCACCTCTGTGACGCTGACGTTTTCCTCTCCTCTCTTCAGACGCTGGAACCTGGAGCGTACCCCGGCTTCTCCTCCCTGTCTCCACCGGAGCAAACCACCCCGGTCCAACCACGAAACCCTGAACTGGAGCAGAGAGCAAAAGCTATGAGAGGACGAATGTGAGTACATCACTACTGCTTCTGCAACTACCATATACTTAACATAAATTGTGACTAGTAACACAAGTGCTTCTTCTACAAGTAGCCAACTGTGATAACATGTCTTCAGCTGATGTTACAGTGCTGTTTTTATTCTGCTCAGGTTTGTTCTGAACGAGCTAATTCAGACAGAGAAGGACTACGTCAAAGACCTGGGCATCGTGGTGGAGGTGAGACACCCACTGCTAAGGGAACATACATGCACACATCTGTGTTCATCTGTGCCCGATTAAACTGCAATTGGCAAAATTACAATGAGCACAGAATCTCTGAAAAATGAGACTTTGATATGAACAAATATGACAAAAACCTTAGTAACCTCTCCGCTTGCTTGTGTGTTTTGATGTTAATTTGTCATCACTAACTTAGGTTATGATTTATGATGATTTATGCATGCATTTCGAACCTGCTGACCTTTCTGTGATCCTGCAGGGCTTCATGAAGAGGATTGAGGAAAAAGGAGTCCCCGATGACATGAAAGGAAAAGACAAAATTGTCTTTGGGAACATCCACCAGATCTACGACTGGCACAGAGAGTAAGTTCAGCATTGATGTCCACAGGCTGGAAGAGGTGGGGAGGTCAATTATTGTTTGTATCTGCTCACTAATAGCATCCTTCTCATGTCTCTGTCAGATTCTTCGTGGGAGAGCTGGAGAAATGTCTTGAGGACCACGAACACCTTCCTGAGCTCTTCATCAAACATGTGAGTAAAACACTGTGTGATGATAGTGATGATAATGGTGGCTTTGTTCTCCATAATATATTTAACCTGAAAAAATCCCTGCTCTCCCTGTGTTCTGCTGTCTGTAACATTTCTTGTGTTTGTGTTACAGGAGAGAAGACTCCACATGTATGTGGTTTATTGTCAGAATAAGCCTAAGTCAGAGTTCATCGTAGCAGAATATGACACATATTTTGATGTAAGTGATGTTTTGACTCTGTGTGCAGTTGTCTTCTGTTTAAAATTAAAATGGTGTCTCAGCTTAATGTTATGAGACTTTGAGTCTTCAGCCCAGCTCTCTAATTATCTCGTTTCTGTTTTTATTGTTAATGTATCTGTGTAATTCCTAATGGACTTAATGGACTTTAGAGCCTGTCCTGTGTTATAGCTGGTGCATTTGATACTCAATTAACATTTCACAGAAACACAAATGAGACAAATAGATGAGAAAGAAGCATTCTGACCCTCTTGGTATTTGCATTCCAGGGAATCCAGCAGGACATCCAGTCCAGGTTGACCATCAGTGACTTCCTCATCAAACCAATCCAGAGAATCACCAAATACCAGCTGCTACTGAAGGTAACACACACAGTACACATTATTTTTAGAGAGCTGACTGTAAAGAGACAAGTGGTTGTGTCACAAACTGTGGTAAAAACCCCACCTGAGACATGTTAAATGTGCTGCTAAGTCTAGAAATGACCCAATAATATATCAGTTAAGAAATTTCTGTAATAATTAGTGCTGTAAAAAAACAAGTCCACAGCTTCACGTTTACGAGGGAGTTTGTTCAATACTACAGGTCACTGAATTCTTGGGGAGCAGAGCAAACCGTGATCTGAGTCTCTGAACAGCGGGGCACAGTAAATGAATGAATGAATGATTTGGTTAATTTGCTGAGAACAGCTCACTGCGGCTGCTTGCATTAGCCTCTTTAATATTTGAAACTGATCCACTGGGGAAAAAAATGGTGAAAATGACAGTTGTCTTGTTTTGTAGACACAGTTTTAATGAACGATAGTGGTCAGTGGTCAATTTCATTGACAAACACTTGACATTTCCTGTGACTACTTCAAAATAAATGTGAACTAATGATTTGCCAGTTTAATGTTTTTGATCAGAATCTGCACTAGTAGGAGATACTCAGTTTGCATTTGGAGTAACTTAATATATCTTTTTTTTTAATGAAAATCTTTTAGAGCGATACTTTAAGCAAATAATTGAATAATTTCAAACTGAGATCTTAAAAGTTCAGTGTTGGTTGTTTGTAGGCTACAAAAGAAACTACAATGTAAATATATCAAACAGAAATATTATTGTGTTAAGTAAAATAGGAATGTGTGCAACTTTATCCTGAATGTCACACAGCTGTGTGAGATAAAGTAATATATTGAAACTGTAGTGAACTGAATTTACAGTGTCTTAAGTGTTAAAGTTGTGGTCATGGTTCTTCTCAGGACTTCCTGAAGTTCAGCACCAAGGCAGGCATGGACTGCGAACAAATAGAGGTAAAAACACAATTTAAAGCGCTGAAAAATCAAAGTTTACACGACACACACACTATTTTTTCAGCTCTATCTGAATCCAGATGTAGATTTCATTTTTTGAGTTGATGTTATTACATGTTGATATGGGTGGATGTCTGTTAATGCTCCCAGTCATTGTCCACCCCATATGTGAGCTACACAGCTGAAATGAGAACATAACTGAGAATTTAAACCCCTCTCTCTGGCCCTTGCAGAAAGCAGTAGATTTGATGTCTCAGGTCCCTAAACTGTGTAATGACATGATGAATTTGGGTCGGCTGCAGGGATACGAGGTATGTTCACTTCTTGCACATTCCACATTCCCTCCACCTTTATTACTGATAATACATTAATTGTGTCGACCAATCTAATTTCTCTGCAGGGTAAACTGACCTGTCAGGGCAAACTGCTGCAACAGGAAACCTTCTTTGTGACAGAGCAGGACGCCGGCGTCCTGTCGCGCTCCAAAGAACGGCGAGTTTTCCTCTTTGAGCAAATCGTCATCTTCAGTGAGCTGCTCAGGAAAGGATCGTCCACACCTGGTTACCAGTTCAAGAAGAGCATCAAGGTACGCAGAGGATGGGATTCTTTTTCCAAGACATAACAATAGGTTACACATTTTAAAGGTATAATATAAAACATTTCAACATTAAAATATCTTAAAATGGCAAGACTTATGTTAAATATTTAGTTGAGTGTGTACTTAACATTACCCCAGATATTTCTAGCAATGTTCAAATCTTGAGAAATCTGTAATTTTATTTAAGGTAGCAGTGCATTTCATTTGGTCTCGAGTGAGGCCGGAAGTTGGCAAATATGACAAAATGTAATATGAATAAATCTATTAAATTACCTCCTTAAACATGATTTCAGCCTGAGTCACATCAGATTTTGATCAACTATGGTGGCTGTTTAACAACAAAGACAACAAATCCCATGATCACTCTCTGTTGATCCACAGAAAATTCTGTTATTTTGTCCACTTGAAAAATCTATAACATAACCCGGGCCAGTCCATCGATATCAAGCTTAAACAGGGTGTTAAGTAGCTTTTTAAATAATTGCATTTACCTACAATGAATAGTTGATAGTAGTTAAGCTGATGTGATCACTGAACTATCTGGTGATATCACCCAGGGGATATACAACCATCTGTGTGCATGCAGGCAACAAAGGATATTTACTGTTTGTAAGTTATATTGTATTGTTCTAGGTTACATTTTATAACATTGTTATTTTAGAATATGTTTTTAACACCTTTTAATATTTATCAAAACCTGGTGCAAAATTTGTTTATAATTACCATACAACACTACAAACAAAAGGGGGTCAGTTTGGCCTAAGTGGAGACTCTATTCAATCAGTCGAACTTTATTTTTACAGCACATTTCATACAGGTCGGTGCAATTCAAAGTGCTTAACAGATGATTGATAAACAAATAAGACAAAGCAAGTGAAGACTGTGATAGAGTGAGATAAAAATTATAGATGAAATGACATTTAAAATCAAAGAATAGAACTGTTGACACACAATGAAATAGATTTAAAAGCAATATTAATATAGACTAGGAACTAGATGAAATAGATTAAAAAGATAAGACAAAATAAGAACAAATAAAAATGATATGTTGAATAAAATCAAGTAAAATCAAATACAATGAATAAAATAAAAATTTAAAAAAGTAATGTCAATCACTCTTAATCAAAAGCAATGCTAAAGAGGCAGGTTTTAAGTTTGCCTTTGAATGAGCTTAAATGCTAAAAGCTGCCTCACCAAAGGTGTTAGTCCTGTACTTGGAATCAATCAGTGTTACACAATTATATAGTACATAAAACAAATACATTTATAAATTATGATCACACTAGAACTGCTTTGTCTTTGCCCTTGTCCACAGGTATCCTACTTGGGTCTGGAGGACAGTGTGGATAATGATCCCTGTAAGTTTGTTTTGTCGTGTCGCGGATCGTCGGAGCGTTTCACCCTGCAGGCCGCCAACGTTGACATCAAGCAAGTCTGGGTCCGACACATCCAGGAAGTCCTGGATGCTCAGAGCAACTTCCTGTCTGGTGAGAAACACACACACACCTACAATATTCTCCTCTGAAGTATGATGTCCTTTTTCATCCCTTAGCTTAGCATTCTGGTGTCTGTTAAAGAAATGGATTTTATACATGAAACTGTTAAGATGCTTATTATGTTAATCTTGTTTAATTTTTACTGACATTATTCCACAAATTTTAGAGGATCATACCATATAAAAACAAACAGACAAAAATAGTCACAACTGACTTTTGGAACTTGAGGTTTTCTGATTCCACTTGGATGCTCAAAGAAAATGTTTCCTCACTATGACCTCTTTTGAGCAAGTGTCTGCAAGTACATTTTCATACAATTTGCAAACAGGTCAGCAGAAATGTAAAATGTGTACATAATGGGTTAAAATATGCAAAAACGTTGTTGTACTTCAGCTTCAACACAACAGACAGGACCGAAATTCTTGTCCAGAAAAACAACGAAACATCTGAAGAGTCAGAAAACGTGAAATGACACCGCACGTGAGGAATCTAAATGTTCTACCTGTGTGTGTTTGTAGCTCTCCAGTCTCCCATCGAGTACCAGAAGGAGAAGGGCGGAGCGGGCAGCAGCTCCTCACTGACCAGAAACCGCTCATCCTCGGGGAACCGGCCCACCATGTCCTCTCACAGCCGTCCGTCTTCAGCAGTCGGGCTTGGCGACAAGGAGGGAGAGAGAGGGAGGAGCCAGATGAAAGTGTCTACCTCCAACGGCGGTTCGACATGTTTTGACTCCAGGGTGAGTTCCTGCAGCCTGGACGCACACTTGTTGGCTCTTAATGCTATACACTTGCACTGTTTTTCATTTGTTCAGGTTTCTTAGTCTGTGTATGATTTTTCATAGGCCTGGATGATATTTCATAATTCTCAGCAGTTGTCAGGGTTTTCAGACTTTTTAAGGGTCTGTATTACACCAGTCTTCTTCATTTTGCTCTAGCATTGTCTTGACTTCACCATTAACTGTAGACTGCAGCAGACAGCTGGTGAACTAGGGCATGAAGCACACTTTTTCTCTTCATGCTGTCTGTGAGTCTGTTACCTGTCCCTAAAAGCCAAGGGTAAAATCTGGGCTACTGCAGGTGTAGTAGGGTGCTGTGTGGAGTTATATATATAAACCTACGCAAGCTGTTCTTTTTTTTTGGCCTACTTTGACTGAAAAGCTTTTGCTCTCTGCAGGAGGCTGGACAGCTCTGCTCACTCTAGAATTTACAGCTTGCCAAGTTCTACATCGAAGTACCTTGACCCTCGTCAAGAGAGAAATGTTCCTAAAAACAGCCATGAGTTCAGATGACACTCACCTGAAATAGAACGAAAGACTACATTATTTAAGGCTATTTAGTATGACAACCTAAAAAAGCTGTGCCCCTTTGCTGAGCTTTTGAGACACAGACAGGTGACAAATTAAAGCCAAAACTTAAAGCCAAAACTTTGATAAATGAGTGGAGAAACAAATGCAAATGCTTCTATACAAGAGCACAGCCTGGTCCAGTTAAGCAATTAACATCCAATCATGCTCTGCGGTATGTATAAGATGCTAAGCAGGCCCAATTGATTCTGATATTATATTGACATGGACAGGAGCAAAAGATCTACATGACTTTGAAAGAGGATTCATTGTTCGGTCATGATTGGCAGGAGCTTCAGACTCCAAAGACTGCCTTAAATGGCTAGTGTTGTGACAGGAGCAGTGATTAAAGCAACATTTGTATTTAGATCTATGGGACAGACAGTAAATAGTTTTGGTTATTATTTTCAACAGCACATATTTAAAGACCATGATGCTTCTGCATTAGTGCGATATGTAAGCAGCCCTCCCTCGGGTGACTGAGTTTGTCGATGCAGGATGTGATCAGACTGTTAGCAAGAACAATCGGTCAGCAATTACATCTAGAGGGATGTTGCAGAGGGATTGCATAAACACCTCATTACAAAGACAAATACACATTTTAGACCAGTAGACACTGGTCTGTAGAGAGACAAGCGATGTAGTTAGAAGTCATCCTTCACCATGTTCTAGACTAGGGATAGACCACTATGTTTTTGTTCAGGGCCGATACTGGTTAATAATAATTATTAATTGGTAAGAAGACCAATGACCAATGATTATACAAAAAATATAAATCCATTATCAGGAAAAATTCTGTGTTATTATGGATTAAGCTATCCTGATGGGAGTGGCCTTTGCCTGGATAACAGTGCCCCCGTCCATAAGGCACAAGGGGTCTTTGAAAATATGTGAATCACGTGCTCTGACCTCTACAGTTACCAGATCTCAACCCAACAGAACACCTATAGGAGATTTTTGACTGACATGTTTATGTTGCTTTTTCCTTTTTCCTTGAGCAGGGGTCTCAAACTGGCTCGGGGACACTGATGGCATTATTATCTCATAGAGCAGCCACTTCAACATTCATGTACTGTGCAATAAAAGTGCAATATTTCTTAAATTAACATTTTATTTTGCATTACAAACATATTTTCATTATACTTAACAAAAATGCAAACAGTAGTTTCTATGTGTTTTTATATACATAAGTTAGCCATGCATTGGACAGAAACTCAATAACTCTTCTGTTGCTTTGAAGTGATCATTAACACCCCTAATTTAAAAAAATCATTAGCTGAGCATTCATTTTTTGACTTGGTTTTGTCTGTTTTCATCAAACACTGCAGAGTATGTGGTGAAAACTGAAAACTATCAGTGAATTGCACTATGCAATCCTCCATACATACGATACATTTTTAAAAATAGAACTGTTTGTATTTCAGTTTGTATTCAATGAATTCAACTGAAGGGTAGTTTAAATTGGTATGAAACAACTCGAAAAAATAATTAAATGAAAAATAATAATATTTTTTTAACATAATGTTGCAAGCAGGTTGGATGGCCACTGACAGTTTGAGACCCCTGTGATGGAGAGTGATCATTTAATTGTGGGATTAATTTGAAAAGACACCTTGAGCAGAACTGTGACACTCTGATTGTCATTGTTTTTCCTCCTCCTCCTTGGTCTTGACCTCCCTCTGCTCCTACTCAGGTTTGGGTCGGCTATAACGGCATTATAGCCGGCAGGACTATTATCCAACCCACGTAGACGCACCGTAACCTTGTCCTCAATTGTCCTCATCCTCTCTTCCTCCGTCACTTCCATCTTTTCTTCGGCTTCCTCCTCTGTGTGTTTTCCCCTTGTGTCTTCTCCTCTGTCCTCTTTCTGCCATCCTTTCCTCTCCTCCTCAGGACAGTGACGGTGGCTGCAATGGTGTCTCCTCCACAATGTTGGTCACTCAGGACTACTCAGCGCTCAAAGAGAACGAAATCTGCGTCAGTCAGGGAGAGACCGTTCAAATCCTGGCCACCAATCAGCAGAACATGTACCTCGTTTACCGGCCGGCCAACACCCAATCGCCTGCAGCGGAGGGCTGGGTGCCGGGACATGTCTTGGGTCCGCTCACAAAGTCTATAAAAGACTCTTCTTCTACTTCCTCCTTCTCAGCAGCAGTGGCTGATGCCAACAACATCAAGTAAGTCCCCCACCCACCCAGCACTTCTTAACCTGCAGACAGACGCACTTCTGGTTGGGCTCGACACGAAGCACTCGGATGGGATGAGAGAATTGTGGAGACAAAGCTCTGTCTACCCATTTTTGTTTTTTTGTTTTTTTTTGATAGTCTTTTGAATCAGCTCCTACCCCTAGTTCCCAACTGCTCACTGCCCTCAACCCCCCCACCCCCCCACCCCCCCTCCTTTCCTCCTCCCTTTAAGAATGAACTCTTGGACCTCATAGGAGACTTTTTCTTGTTGCTCCTCAGAGGTAAAAGGTACAGAACTGCTCTCTTACCGGCCGTCAAGCTGCTGCAGTGACAGTTTTATTTCTGAGCCATTGTCACTTGACGGCTCTGTGGCAACTACATGAAAACAGAATACACACACACACACACACACACACACACACACACACACACACACACACATTGATCATATTCCATGTAAAACAAGTACTGAGGATTTGTCCTGCAGAAATAGACTGGATAGAAAATCTTGTAACTTGTAGCTGACTCTGGAAACCAGAGAGAGAAAACATTCATGTGGAGCTAAAACCGGACTCTTATTTCAGTTCCTAACACCCTGCTTTTTCTTCTTTTTTGTATATATTTTTTTCTTTTTACGGTTTTTGGAAAGAAAAAAAAAACTCACCTGGGGCATTCAGGTGGACTCAGCCCCATTCTCCGCAGTGGAGAATATTTATTTTGTTGTCTGTGGCAATCTATACAGAGATTTGTGTTTATTCCTCTTGTTGTTGTTGTTGTTGTTTTTCTGCCTTGTTAATTATTTTATTTTACGGACAAAGTTGGATTATTTTCCTCCTTCATGTTGATTTTTGTTTATGTCAGCAGTTCACTGTACAAAGTAAATGGTTTTTCGACTGAGGCTCTAGAACATTCCTGTTTAAAAAAAATCCCTTTTGCACTATTTAAGATAAGAAAAAAATATGAATGAAGTCAGGCTGTGCAATATGTTGCATTTAATGGCAACGGTCAGCATTGTACTGTTGGTAGTCTAATAATATTGATTTTAAATGTATTTTAAATATGTAAAATAAACCTTTTGGACTTGAGCATGAGTTAGCAAAGCGACGTGAAGGTGAAGTTGTTTTGTTCTGCGTTAGGCTGAAGATGATTAACAGTTTGTAGTTTTTAATATTTGTAAATAAACTACAACACTAAATGTGAAACTGAGCCGTCTGCCTACTTCTGTGTGCACTGACATACCATTAGATTTTTCTATTTAAGGTGAGAGGGAGAGATTCAGGAGTCAAGTGACTAAAGGTGTTAGCCTAGACTAGTAGGAAGAAGATGACAAACATGAAATCAACAATTATACAGTATTATTATGTTGTATTTTAAAGGTTATATTATCTGTATAGAAGGAAAAGTGAACAGATAAAGCAAGTTTTTATATATTAAGATTTAATGACTGAAGTCTAGAAAACATCTAACAGCAGTGAGGGTTTCTTCACTGAACACTAGAGCAGATATAAAAACTTTGTTTGCACCTTTTCCCTGTATGGTTTATTTCAACTTTTTGTATTTGTTGTTACTGTAGTGACTTTTTTGTTTGACGTTCTTTGTTTCTGTTTTTACTAACCTCAACGGTTTGACACTCCACAGAAAGTACAAACTTAAAAATATTTAAGTTTAACACTGACACTTGAAAAAGTTCAAGTTTATCGACTGACCAAAAAGACCAAAAGTGTTTCTGGCAAAGAAATATATATGACATGACAGGGGGAAAAAAATATTATTGAGACAGTAAGATGCATTTTGTGTGGAATTTCTGAGAGGCAAGAGTCTGATCTGAATTGTTTTCTCTTCTCTGTTTGGGACCTAAGAATGGGTGAAATAAAATGTTTTGCCAGGATAATCTTTTATATATATATTTTTTGTGTATATATATATATATATGTTGTATATATATATGTTATAAATGTATTTAAATCTGTGCTCAAGTCTCCCAATTCTGTTAGCTATACTAGCCAAAATAAAGACATGGCAAATGTTACATAATGTGCCAAAACATAATATATGTACATTGTGTTTATAGTGCATGGAGAAATTAGAAGCCACTTGAAAGAAAACATGAATGCTTTTATTCCTATTTGGAACATGGGGTAGTGATGCAGTTCAGCCTCTTGTTGCCAAAATGAGTATGACATGAATGATGTGTTCTTACACAACAAACACTCTTGAAAAAAAAACTTTCTTTTTGCCATTTTCAGACATGAAAAATGTAACTTTGAAAAATTACCTGGCAAAACTCTTTTTTTCCACCTTTTTTTCCCAAAAGAAGCCAGATCCTGGCAAAATATTCTTTCACCTGTTCTTAGATCATAAGCACAGGAGAAAGAAACTATTTAGATCAGACTTGAATGAATGAATCACCAGATCTTTTCTCACTTGCCTCTCAGGTCTTCTGTAATTTTACACGAACTGTGGCAGATTAATTTTGCAGACATTTTCTTAAAGAAATAAGGGTTTGCCCTCATTTCTTTGCTGTTCATGTACAACAGTATATACATTAAACGTGAACGAATATAAATTAGTTACCAGTCTACAGGAAACACAAGTGTTGAACTGTTAAAAGGAGTTTTGTCTCTGGTTGTGTTAACAGAGAAGGTACAGTATGTTTCTGTTTCTCTCATATCTCTCTGTTGCTCTCTCCTCCTGCCTAACTTCATCTCTGTCTCAATAAAATAAGTCCTTCTGTCACTCTGTCCCTCCTCTCCTGTATCTTAATGGACCAGAAGAGTCTGGCTGCAACTTCAGGCATCAGAGACTCTGTGAGGACCCTCTTTTACAACACATGAGAAAACAAACATTTAGACATACTGGCAGACAGGATATAAGCAATACTGCTAGCAGTAGTTAAAACCTTGGGAAGCTAACTGATAACTGATCCTAACTACATTCCTTTGTATCTTTACACCCCGTCCTCATCACAGGTCGTGTGTCTCACACTGATGTGCAAGGTACCCTTTAGAGTTAAACACGCCTCTGTCTAAACTTTTTGAGAGCATGTTGCAGGTATCAAATTAAGAAAATGTATTTATTTATATTTAATTCAGAGTTCATATTTACAAAGTTTGTATCAGTCTGAACATTAAATATCTTGTCTTTGTACTCTTTTCAGGTAAATATGGGTCAAAGTATTTTCAAATCATTGTATTGCACTTGTATTTACATTTTCCATTTTATTTATGTTAAATACATAACTAAAACCAAGCTTATCTAAAAAAAAAAAATGAACATACATCAGCATGATAAAAACTACCTAAAATGACAGAAACCTCCTTTGGGAAGAATTTAGCTGATGTCTGCGAACATGATAGGGTGGGCTTTATGATGTATTCTGCAGCCAGCCACCAGGGGGTGATTGAGATTTCCTTGGCTTCACTTTTGAGGAGCCTGTGTTTTTGTGTAGCTCATCCTTTTTACATGTCAGTGGAACCAACCTTCATTAATGTCAGGCACACCTGTGTTTTTCCTGCTATGAACCAGTCAAAATGTCTGCTGCGACAATGGCATGTATAGAGTGAAAATGCAACATGATGGCAAGAAAGAAGTTGAACAGAAGAGAAATTAATTCATAATAGATATCATTTCACAAAACTTGATGTCACAATAAATTTATAGCAAACTTCCAACCACTTGATATATATAGAGGGTTCTGAGAAAGTCCTGACCTGACAGCCATGTTGGCTCTGTAGCCAGACTAAGCTGGATACCACTGACCTCCTCTCTGATTGGCTGGTTGATGTTTCTCGTTCCTGTACCGTACAGGAAGTCTCTGTCGTGGAATACACTGCGTGCCAGGAAGCGCGCTGAAGCCAAGGACATCTCCTCGGTGGGGGTCAGAGGTCAGGAAAATGGCCTCCTTCGTAAACCCAAAGAAACCACGCCCCCTCCCCCACTCGCCTCCCCCGCCACCAGGGCGAAGGGCAAAGTGAGTAAAGCAGGCCGACGGCGCACGCTGGTGGTGTCATATGTGTGTGCCGAATCCCCTCACCTGCCCCTTGCCCCACTTGTTTGGTTTTTTTTTTTAACTTTTCCTCTTAACCCCTGTGTGTGCGCGCGCATGCGTGTGTGCAAACCTGCACACACACAGTAGTTGCTGTGTCTCGATTTGCCTCCAGCAGTGGTTCTCAACCTGCATCAGACATGAGTTTACTTTTATTGACAGTATTGGGTTCAGTGTGTTTTGTATCTATGGATCAGGTTGCTGGTAAAAGCACTGTGATTGTTCCTTACTAAGAACATTCAACTTTCTCCTCTCTCATTTCCTGACTTAAATAAGGTATGTGCTAGGCTCCTCTGTGTTTAAAAGAAAACAAAATTTTGCAAGTGGTTAAAAAATATTATATTAGCAAACTGCCAGCTAACTAGCTAGCTAATCAAATCAAGTCAAAAGTTTGATAGCTCACTTTTACAGGTCTCCCAGCAACATCTTTTAATGATCTTCAAAATCTGGTTTTCTTTTCAACATGGAAGAGTAGAACACATGGCATATCTTAGTACAGGAAACAGAAAAGGAGAAATTTGACTAAGGTAAGCTTGTTCAACTGCTATTGGAGCACAGAACAAAAAGGGGTGGGACTTAAGAAGAGTCTATTAGCCAACCGACCCTCGAATAAAGGTTGGCGTATAAAGATGTTGAGCAATTTGTGTTAAATTCATGTTAAAGATCAGAAAAAACTATACAAAAGCGGTTTGTTAATTTACTTACCTGTGAGCAAATCCACCAATCACAACAATTATGCTGCAGTTAATTGATTGTGGTGCAAATTTTCATGCTGTAAATGTTGGTGTTAACAGGCCTAAAGGTTTAAGATGGCTGGGGACAGTTTAAATAAGGGTAAAAAAATAAACTAAATAAGAAAAATGAAAATCATATTTCAAAGTATAAAAATATATATAGATGGTTGAGAACCACAAAAGAACAACATTGCAAGTTTTGTTTCCCCCAAACCCTTAAAATGCACTGACTGGAAAATAAAGTCTGATTTCTTTTTGTGTTTTTGCGTTGTGATTTATTTCTCCCTCCTTGTGCATGGATAGAGGTAGAATTCAGTGATTTACTGATTTAAGTTTGAATTTCTTTTACTCTCCTGTGTTAACCAGTGTTTCCTGTAGTAATCTAACATGAAGCTCACCAAAAAAGTGTTTTGTGTATGTGACATCATCCAGTAACGCAGAGTGAATAGATGTCTGTCCTCAGGATATTTACAGACATTTCTGACATGAAGGATGTTGGTGATGTACAATACAAGGTTTAATTTGAAAGTTCCCAATGTGAAGCAGAACAAAGGTCCCATCATATATCTAAATTCACAGCCTTTGTTTATCTGTACCACATCCTTTTATTTCTAAGGTAATTCACTTCTGTTTACCAAGTACACAGCTTGAAAGGGTTCCTTCATGAATGAGATCTACTTAAGTATGTGCAACTAACAATGTCAAAGACAGGGACAAGGTAAGATCATGCTGAACAGTCAAATCTATAACATTATTATCTTTTAGTATGATACTTAGAATTATCTCTGGGTTTAATCTTTTTCTTTTATTTGTGTCAACAAAAATTTAATCTGAGAACATGGATCCTCCCTTTTGCTGAGTGAGAGAAACTTTTATACAGAGATCTTAGGGTCTAAGAAACACTTTGACACACAGACTGTACACTGTAAATAAAGATGGACGATGCAATTCCACTTCTACTGTAAGGGAAAAAATGAATACAAGTGCTGCCATCTTGTGCTGGTGATGTAATTTGGAGCAAGAGTCTGCTCAGTAGACAGGGTTGGAGCCGTGGTATCGAGGTCCCATCCATATATCTGGCCCACACAATCATGAGCAGAGCTCAGTTGTCAATCATGATGTGAAACTCCCTTAGCAACTAAAACCAAGCAACATAAAAACCTGAACACCCATCAGTATGATAAGGATTACCCAATATGACGGAGACTGTTTTTGGTAAAAATTTATTTGACGTGTACTTTTAATGTTTTAGTTTGGCCCATGTCTCATCTGCAAACATGGAAGGGGTGGGATTTATGATCTATATTGCAGCCAGCCACCTGGGGGCGATCCGCATGTTTTGGCTTCACTTCTGGGGAACTGTCGTCATGTTCGTCTTTACAGTTAATGTTTGAAGCCAGAAAATGTACCTCTTGGTTGCGTCTTTGTAGTTTAAGGGAATCCATCAGCTGACACGAGATGAACAAGAATCAGACTGCATAGGTGACTGTAGGGACACTTGTTAGTTAAGCAAGTTCCACTCCACTGTTTAAGCCTTAATATCTTTGTGGTGGAACATTAATTAATCAATATTTCTTTACTTAAAATGGAGTTTAAGGGGCAAATTGCTTTGGTAAACCTTGAATGACTGTTTTTCTAGATATGAGTTCCATTTTCTTGGAGCCAGCATTTAGTGGCCATGAAGGGAATTACACTTTAAAGCACTTCTGCATTGACTTAATCATTGACTAGTGGCTGATTGCTCCTGGGTAAAGTGTGAGATTATACCATACTTTCTAAGAAAGAAAGAAAAATAGAGAGGGCAATGGAGCTGTGATGTAAAGCTAAGTAAATGGCTCTCAGGTGAGTATTAACCAAACTTCTTCAGATCTCTCCAGGACTTTTGAAACCGACCTCAGCAGACCAGATTAAAGTATTTTCCCTGTTTGCCTCGTTTTAACTACAGAGTAATACACACACATACTCCTGATATTCTCTTCATCTGCCTCATTTTCATTCATTCATTTTTCCACTTCTTTTATGTCCTCTTTCCCCCATATTTCCCTCCATCTTTTATATTTTTCTCCTTCATACATTCTCTCATTCCTCTCCTCGTGTTCCTCCTCTGCTCTTTTACTCTTCCTCTTTGTTGGGCTCCATCCATTTATTTAATTTTGACTCCTCATTTACTGCCATTATTCTCATTTTCTTCTCTTCTTTGTTACCAATTTCTTCAATTTTCCTTGTTTCCTTTTGCTCCTCCCTTACCCTCTACCACTCTTTAAATCCTGTATCTCACACTCCTTTCTCCCATTCTTCTACTTCCTTCTTGTCCTCTGCCTCATTTTCCACCAGGAGGTTCACACTTCAGATGAGTCAGACTGTGATGATGATCTCGACCCAAAGACGGGCATGGAGGTACGCACACAACTTATTTATTGAAAAGTCTTGTGGCTTGACCGTGGAAACGTTGCATGGAGTTCATGTCGTAACATTATAAAATAAGATTATTTTGTCTTCAAAAATGTCTAAAATCGGGAAATGGCAGAGAATAAAATAGTTTAAGATTATTAGTGTGGACACAAAACATAAACTACAGTATCAGAAATACAGTTTTGATAACCAGTGGTGCAGTTAGTTTTTTTTTTAAAGTGTATTATGTGTTAAAAACTAAACCTCACCTAAATTTTCACTTTGACTTCATCTGTTTTGCAGCTTCTCAACCCAAACTTCATCCAGGAAGGTAAGAGACACATCTGAGTCAGCTTATCTCCCAAAACATTAGGTTTTCTTTTCTTTCTTTTTTGTTTTTTAGCTTCAGCTACTTGTTCTACTTTTGTTCCTGGGTGTTAAGAGATGTGTGACCCAGAGGTGTGAAAATTCAAAAGCTTCTCAAAGTTCACAAAGATGCTCCAGCGCACATATTAGCAGCTGCAGAGCATAATGTTTAGCTTCCAATATCCACAATATTCATTCCCATAATATTTTCAGTTGCTAAAGCATGCCACAATTGCCAATAGGATGCCTTCAAGAGATAGCTCTCATTTTTTCAAGTGGGGTTGTACGAGGCACTTATCCAGAATCAGTGTATTACAGTCTGTTGATGTCAGAATGCCCCCAATTTGGAAAGGCAGCTGACGTACCACCACAGAAGCTTGGCTGTGGACATGGACAAGCATAAAACTGTATTTTAGCTACCTAAAAAAAAAACAGTATCAGTTTAAAAGTATAGCAAGGAACTTTCATATTTAGTTGATTTTGGAGGCCCCAGTGGACAAAAGCGTGTTTCCACCACTATAACTACAAAATATGCTGTCAAAAATAAAATTCTCTAAATAAAAATCTCCTCTTGCTTCATTTTAACTGGCTAAATACTCTCACTGTAACTTTGCCTGGGAAAATATAAACATGGGCTCGTTTAATCTAATTTCAAAGAGAATCTGACCAGCCATTAAGAACTATTTAGAACTGTCTCGTGGATGGTCTCATTTGTTCATGTCGGTCATATGGAGCAGCCATCAATTGAGTCTGACAGCCTGATTCATGAATTACACTGCAAGACCAGTGATGAATGATATTATTACACATTATACTGGTCTGATTCCCCAAACTGGGCCATTAACTAGGCCGATGGCCACATCCCCAATGACTTGCCAAACGTGGCAGCCATACAAGCCACAACAGGATATCAGTTAATCCATTTAATGCCAGAGCACAGCTGAGTGTGAAGACACTGTGTCAGAATTAGTCCTGACTTGGCTGATTGGGTGTTTGGGAAAGACTTACTATGTTGATGGACCAGAGGGCCACACTAGCCACATTTTTTAGGGAATACATATAGTGAATTCAATGAATTAAGGTACATAAAATACATTTTAAAAGTACATTTTTAAATAGACAGAGTAAGAGTTAAAAAGCTGGTATTTAGTGGTGTGTTTTCTGTGTGCAGTGGCTCCAGAGTTCCTCGTCCCTCTATCAGACGTGGTGTGTGCATTTGGTGAGACTGTAGTCCTCTGCTGTAAAGTCTGTGGACGCCCCAAACCCTCCGTCACCCTGAAGGGCCCCGATCAGAACCCAGTGACCAGCAACAGCCGCTTCACCATAGACATCAGGTAACACCATATGCATGTGTGTGTAGTTTCCTTGGTTTTATACTGACCGTAGTCGGGGGTTAAATGTAGTCATCTTTTTCTTTTTTCCCCTTTAGTATGTCTTGTCTACTCTCTCCTCCCTACTCGTTCTTTTCTTTGTTCATCTCTAATCCTGTTCCTCCCTTATTCCTCCCCTCCAGGGACACAGGTGACATTTTGTTGAAGATCTGTAATCTGATGCCTCAGGATACCGGGATCTACACCTGCGTTGCTGTTAACGACCACGGCTCTGCCTCTTCCTCTGCCTCCATCAAAGTGCAAGGTAACATGCCTGGGTTAAACTGAGCATTTCACATTTATAAAGCAGCAGTCCCAGTCAGCAATTTACCATTAATTTGCTGTTAATGTTACAGTGAGATTTGATTTGACTGATTACTAAGTTTACTAGTATGTTTTGTTTGTCGTTCATTAATAATACATGACAAGCCGTAATTTGACAAAAACTAGAAATAAAATGTTCTTTTTTGAAAGTATCAGACCCTTTATTAAACCTTGATTAAATTTATAATTTGGGACAAATTACAACAGAAATGTTCTTTAAACTAAAGTGAAATCACATATCTGCTTCTTCCCCATTTTAAACCAATATGTGAACCAAATCTACCAAGTAAAGGCCAAAATTAAAGAGGTAGAGGAATATTTTGTCTGTGGGTGACTGTGCAGAAATACTGTAGGCAAATGATGTAATTTTATCAAAGAAGCATTGGTCTTGGTATGACTGCTTGTTATCCTCTAATAAAGTCCAACAGGGGTCTAACAATTTAAAATAATACACTTTAGTTTACAGTTTTGTTGTAATGTGTCCCTAATTACCTTCTAATATTGTCTAATGATCTTCAGTCCAAACAGAGCAGCTGCAGTGATTTGTTGACTGTGTGACTGTCTTTTCTGTCTCCTACAGGTATCCCAGCAGCCCCTGGGAGACCGGTGGCCCAGGAGGCCAGCAGCACGGCAGTGATGATCCACTGGCCACCTCCGGCTTCATCCGCTCACTGTGCTGTCAGCAGCTACACTGTGGAGTACAGACAAGAAGGTGTGTGTGGTGTGTGTGTGTGTGTGTGTGTGTGTGTGTGTGTGTGTGTGTGTGAGTGTGTGTGTGTGAGTGAGAGAGAGAGAGAGAGAGAGAGAGAGAGAGAGAGAGAGAGAGAGAGAGAGGGAGAGAGAGCAGCTGGATGGAATTAGAAGATGATGTCTCCCTGTGAAACATGCAAAGAGACTAAACTTTTCCCTCTCTCTCGCCCTCAGACTCATTGCTATGGCAGCAGGTGGCTAGCAGCAGAGAGGAGTGTGTTCAAATAGATGCCCTGATCCCCGGAGGTCACTATCAGTTCAGAGTGCGAGCCTCCAACCGCTGGGGGGTCGGCCCACCGTCTGAGCCCTCAAACATGGTCACGCTGCCCAGCAGCAGTAAGTCTACACAGATCTTCTAAAGAACAGTTTGACTGTTTTGGAAATATGTTTTGTTGTATTTTTTTTATTTGAAATGAAGCTGTCTTAAATGTAAAAGCCAAAAACTAATACTCCTCAAATCTCTTGCAAAAGCAAACATCACAGTCATAACAATGTTATTTCTTCTCAAAGTGAAATTTTGTTTTCAAATGAAACACACACACACACCATAAAATGAATATCTTCTGTCCAGACACTGGGTATGACGGAACAGGGATCCAGTGGAAAGAAAACTTTGAGTCAACCTTCTCTGAGATCTGTGAGATTGGAAGGTAAACTGAGGCAAAACACTGACTTTCAAAATCAAAATGTTTTTCACAATCCAAACTTGATATTTAGCCCAGATGTTGCTCCCTCCTTTCACCAGGGGAAGATTTTCAGTGGTGAGAAAATGTCTCAACAAGTCAACAAAGAAAGAGGTAGGGCTTCCCCAATATCTATCAGTTATGATTAAAAACATTTTTTATATATTAACAGCTGAAATGTATCTTGGTGTATTGTTGTGGTTTTAGAAATGCAGTTCAGTGAGGCTTATTTCATTAAATACTAAGTTTCAGTGTTCATTTACAGTAGGTTTTGAGATCCCTTAAGTTATATAGTTTATTTTTTATGCACTTCAATTGCAGTTTGTGTTTACATGTTTCAGGTTGAAGTGAAGAATTTATTTTCCCAAACAGCAGCATGTCTGTATTTTTCATGTGGAAGTAGTAGTGTGCTGTTACATATCCCTTTTTCTGTTCAGGTTGCTGTTAAGTTTGTGAGTAAGAAGATGCAGAAGAAGGAGCAGGTGGCTCATGAGGCGGATGTCCTCCTACATGTACAGAATCACCAGCTGGTGGCGCTGTTGGACACATATGAGTCTCCCAGCTCCCTGATGCTGGTCCTGGAGCTGTAAGTCTGACTGAATTTAAGGAACTTTAACCGAACTGTTAGACATTAGATTATATTCTACAGAGATGCATAATTTTCTGGAGCACAAGCTCTTTCCATTCATGTGATTTAAAATCATTTAAGAGAAAATATCCATGCTTAAATTCCAAAACAGCAGAAACTCGGATACTTCTGAGCTGGTTGAGAAATCTTACTTAATTTGCATGTGTGTCAGGCTGGAGGACGGTCGTTTGCTCGATTACCTCGTCGCCCACGATGAGCTGATGGAGGAGAAGGTGGCCTTCTTCATCAGAGAAACACTAGAGGCCCTTCAGCATCTTCATACCTGCAGAGTAGCACACCTGGATCTGAAAGTAAGAACTATGTGTGTTTTCTACATTAATGAAGACTGGCTTGAGTTTTAGTTTTATCCTTAATTAGGTGCGTTTGTGCCTTAGAAATGCATTCTAATTGGACACAAAGAGAATTATTTATATTATTTATCATTTACAGCAAGGTTTCTAATGAGATTTTGAACAGCGGGGGGAATGAGCACACAGCCCTGGGGGGCTCCAGTGCTGAGCACTAGAGTGGAGGAGATGAGACTACATATCTGAACTGTCTGGGGTCCAATATCTAGTTGCAGAGGGTGGTACTCAAACCCGGAGTGTTAAGTTTGGGGGGCTATTGTGTTAAATGCTGAGCTGAAATCAGCAAACAGCATTCTGTTGTTCTTTCATACTTCTGATATTGTCTGTTGCTGCTGACATTTACATTAGTACAAAACTGTCTTTTTTGTTAAGTGTTGTGTAATTTCAGGAAAGTAAAGAAGCACATTTCTTAATAACATAAAAATAATTTCCGTTTCTCTCTCGTGCAGCCTGAGAACATAATGGTTGATCTCCACTCTCCGACCCCGTGCATTAAGCTCATTGACCTTGGTGATGCCGTCCAGCTGTCTGCCCACCGCCGGTATGTCCACCTCCTGCTTGGAAACCCAGAGTTCGCTGCACCTGAGCTTATCTGCGGGACGCCGGTCTCCGTTGCTACAGACGTGTGGAGCATCGGCGTGCTGGCTTACGTGATGCTCAGTGGCGTGTCCCCGTTTCTTGATGAATCACCGGAGGAGACTTGCGTCAACATCTGCCGCCTTGACTTCTGCTTCCCAGATGACTACTTCCGTGATGTGAGCCAGGCGGCAAGGGATTTTGTGTCCTCTGTGCTGCAGCAGGATCCCAGGAAGAGGCCGAGTGCCACTTCTTGTCTGCAGCACCCTTGGGTGGGACGCGGGGGTGCCCATGGTGGGGAGTACTCCAAGACGCCACTGGACACGACACGGTTGGCCACATTCATTGACCGAAGAAGACAGCTGCATGACGTCCGGCCCATCACCAACATCAAAGGGCTGGTGAGCAGCAGTATGGGCAACACACTGTGACTGACGCTCAGTAACAATTCATCTGCGACCATCAGGGCGCCCACAATAATTCCACAATACATTTGAAGCATTTAATTATCTTTAGTATTTATTAATGTGTGAGTGGGAGAGGGATTTATGTGGTGCCTGGATCCTTCTTGAGATGTTCTGTCACTGCTTGACCAAACTTATAAGCATAAAAAATCCTTGAAATTTATGGCTGCACAATATTTAAATGCTCACTAACACTTTGTCTGATCTTTGTTCACCTAGTATGAAATATTACATATGAAGCTGGTCCCCTAAACTGCGTAGATACCCCATAAGTACCCAAAGAAATTAGCTCAAAGTTGAGAAAAGTGAGCATTTTGATAACACACTGTGAGCAAGCATGGCGGCAACATGTTTGTTTATATTTGTAATATTTATTTTTCCAGGGACAGATGATATATTGGAGGCAAGTGCCCTTTATATTAATTCCAGATTTCAGCTACCTTGTTTCTTTTAGTTGGATCTACAGAACAGTCCTGTGTCATGTTGTATTTTACCAGCCATGCTCAGCTAACATGCTTTGGCCAACATAACTGAACATATTAAAAGACACTAGGGGCAAGGTTTTGCTAGACAGTGACTTCTGTCTAACCAGTGACTGATATCATCAGGTTGGTCAAGAGCAAAAGTGGTAATGTACTGTTAAAGTTAATGTATTTGCTGTCATCTAGTCTGGTTTGCGTTAGTATCATGAAAAACTCTCATGGAAAGAGTCTAAACAGTTTCAAAAGAAAGCGGATACCCTTCTGTGCCAACACAGAACTGATTCTGTTCCAGTTTGCCCAACTAATTTTTAAACGTCTGAAGTAGTTTGCCTAATAATTTGGCTCTGAACCTAAAATGTTGGTTCCCAGCTGGAGCCAAAAAGTAGCAGTTTTCCTTTCCCTGAAGAGTGATGTTGAACCAAAGTAGGTGTGTCATATTTTACAGGCCATGGTGCTACAATCTCTGTTAATGTTGCATCCTTGATTACAATGCTTCAGTTGACAGCTACCCTGGCATTGGCAGATAAATGCAAATGTGAATTAGTCCAGAAGCTCTCAGTTCTTATCTGATTTCCAGGGTGCAGAGGGGCAAACATGTACCTACAACCAATCCAAGCAACATAACATGTGACATTGCAGTGTTTGGTCCATTTCAAAGCAAGGCACAGTATGGCGGCCACCTAGTTGCAGTCTTTCTCATATTACAGCGAGGCGGTTCAATAAAATATGTTTCTGAATACATTTTAGAGGAATGAGCAATATAGTGAGAAAATCTTGATCCGTATTTGATCAGGACTGCCTATGTTGACAGTTCAAACTGAGTTTTGGGAGCCTGAGGCTTTGCACTGCATTGGACCATCTGAGCAGACACAGTTGAATAAACTTGCAACCAATCAGAGCAGTGAAATGTGTGACATGCCACTTTTCAAATCTGATACAGTGAGACATGTCACTTTTCAAATCTGGTGTAGTGAGGCTCCTAAGTCAATGTCGTGTAGAACCCACCTCATATTAAATGGTTGTGATTGGCTCAAAGAGATCCAAGGCTGGTGAAATTCTAACTAAATGGAAGGGAGGCCAGACATATCTACCAGAGCAAATAAAAACATGAGCTTGAAAGATTCGTTAGGTTCCCAGGCTACTAGATAGCACCAAGACTCTATGAATTTTGAACGGAACCAGCTCAAGAACCAGACCTAATTTGGTGGAAAAGGTTATGACTACTCCCAATCCGGAGATGTATTAGAGGAGTTAGAAATGTACAAGTTTTTTTTAAGTTGGTTTAGCTGTGTCCTTATTCTGGGGCTGTTAGTGAGCCGTGCTGGAGTCATTGTCTTGCTCAAGAACCGTTGGCTACCCTTGGCATTCTACTAACCCTGGCAGGGTTACTAGAATTTGGGGATTGATTGTGCATATTACTTGAAGCCTGCCTCACACAGTAGCTTCAGTGACAAAGAAGACTGTGGATTAGGAATAATAATATTCAGGAGCAGAATGATGAGGAGTCAGCAGAGCCATCAAGAACCTCATGAATGAAATTTGGGTGCAACAAGCAGACATGTCACTTGATACCATGGATGTTGGATGTGTGGTGATTAGTTGAAGAGGAAAAAGGAAATTAGTCCAAACTCCCACTAACAAAAAACATAATAAATTCTTCTTGCTCATCCAAACTTTCTGCCGTCAGTTTGATCACAGGTGGGAAATCCTCTCCACATAGGAAACAATCAGTTCAAAAAGTGTCTCTGGACCTGGACATAAGGATTCCTGGATCATTGCAGCTTATATGTTTTCCAACAGTTACATGGACATTACCAACTGGAGCTGCAATTTAAACCACCAACATGAAATGTGTTTTGGACTAGAGGCAACAGCACTGAAGCTTGTTATGATATACCCTTAATTTATTGAATGTTTATTTATTTCAGGACTGAGGTTGAGAGTGAAATCCTACTTGCAATGATGACCTGGACTAGTCTGGTTTTTGCTAAGTGGAGTTGACATAGGATGACTAAATCAAACCGCACTAAACTGAGCAGAAGTCATAGAACAGCTGTTGAACTGTGCGGCAGAATTTATTGTCTAAACTATGTTGTAGTGAACTGCTGGAGTTTACATCAAACCACTGGCGGATCTATACTGAACAGTGCTGCACTGGACTGTCATGAACTGCAATGAACTGGGTCAAGATGGGAAGTTGTCGCAGGTGGCATCACTACATGGAGGGTGAAAAAAATAATTGAATAACCTCTTAGAGCAAACGGTGGAGTACTGGACCTTACACTGGATTCCTGAACACAGAAAAGGCACCATGGAGAGTGAAATACTTTCTTTAGGACACCTATTATTTCTTCGTCTCACTGTTTACAAATACTTTGTCCAAAAAATGCTTAGGTAGTTTACAAAAAAGTAGAATAATCAGGGAGAACCTGCATGTAAATTCACCAGGGATGGTTTAGAAATCAGGTTAGATATCTGTCTGTTTCTAGAACAAAAACCTGTGACATTTGGTGTAAAGGTGGGAAATCCCACCCTTAAACTTTCCTGTTTGTACATTTGTCCACCAGCCTCTCTGGCAAGTAACCAACTGTAGTGTTTGGGTCTCATTCATTCGGCTTGTAAAATAGTTAATGGCTGCTGAATTGATCTTGGATTTAGACAGAAATGTCAGTTTACGCTCCTGTTTGTACTGATGAATGTAATTTCTTGTAGAATGTGTTCTGCCATCACAAGTGCTGTCCTCTGCTTTCACCAAATGCTTTCACAAATGCTCCCTTCTCACCATTTTGCATCCCCAGTCCCCCACAGCATTTAGCGTACTACAATAGTAAGCATTTATTTTCATGCAGCCAGGGATGCAGAATGGTGCACACATAAGCAATCCGCTGTTCTGTAGAAGTAACTTTCACCTTTGAGGTCTAGTGCAGCAACATCCATGCAAATGTGCAAGTGTAATAGTTTGTGTTTATCAGTGCAGCTGTAATGAGATCTATTCAGGTACCACTGGAACAGCAGAGTATTCTGCTGTTTCATCTCAGTGTCATCTTCTCAGCAGGGACTTTGGACAAGTAATCTTGGAAACTGCAGTTTCCCTTTGGAAAAAATGCAACAGAGTGGCGCCCTAGGCTGCAGTTCAGGTAGGAAACACAAGATTTCTCTATCCTGAGGGGTCTGACATACAATTATCTCATCAGTATGGGCGCGTACTCTGTAAACATTACAAAGCATTACTTGTAACATGTTTTAATCAGCCCCAGCTAACACAGAACAGCTTTGTGTTAAATGATTAGAAATGAACATATAAAGTACTTTGGTCTACAGTTAACTGCTAGCTGTTTGCTGTTGACAACATGAGTGCTGAAACAATCAGTGCTTTAAAAAAAAAATGTATTGGTTATGTAATCAATGTTGAAAAATTTCAGAAGTTGCAGAACAGCAGTATCAGTTGTTGTTTTTCATCTTGGTCTTTGCTATGGGGGCTCAAAGTGTTCAAGATTAGAGAAATAGATGCGTCAATTAGTAAAACAATCACAAATAAGATCAGACAAATTATGTAATTATGTGAAACTCAGGCTTTGGTCTGAATGAGTGGAAAAGCAGCCATAATTGTCTCTACCATGTATCTTGACTTACCGTGAAAAGTCTTTTTTCTGTAGACTAATAAGGTTACAATTAAGAATGTTCCTACAAGCTTCCCTTTCTCAGTGCTGTTTGCTTGGATGAAATGATCAAAATACCCCATGTAGATGCTCCACTGTTCTGTATTTTCATCACCAATATGACCGACTTACCTGTTCATATTAGACTTGTTAGCAAGTTAATACCTGTTGTAAAACCTCCAGTTAGCTTGACTGTGCTCATGACTCTGTTGATTTCACTGCCGCGTTGTGTCTTCCTGACGATAAAGCTAAGTGACTCTTCCTAAGTCCTACCCTTTTTTGCCATGAGGTCCAATAAAGTTAAGCAAGGTCGATACTCTTCTGGAAACTCTGTCAACTTTCTCCTTTGCCGGTTCGTGTATTATAATATTTTATGCACCAGCTCGTCAATGGAGAAAAGAAAAACATATTTTGAATATGTTAAAAAGATGTTGCTCGAGGACCTGTAAAAGTGACATATCCGTAGCTAGTTACTGTCACTGGAGCACAGAGCAAAAAGGGGCAGGGCTTAGGAAGAGTCACTCAGATAGCCTGCTAGCCTTCAACAGGTTAGCTGGTTTATTTCAACCTTAAAACTTTATTAAATAAGACTGCCATCAGAAAATGTGAGATAAAACCGATCTGGCAAAAGTACATTTTGAAAAAAGGAAAACTTAATAAAAATTACATGTGATAAGCTCTATTATGTTGTAAAAAAGAAGCAGGATGAAATAACATTTCATAATAAAACCTTACATCATTATTTCATAATTTCATTGTTATATTATATTTTGTCTGGATTCATTCATATGATACACTGTACATATTCTATATTGTTTCATTCATTAATTTAATATTGAACACTCTGGGCTCCCATACTTTGCAACCTTAGCCACCTGCTAGCTGATAAATTTAGAGTTGTGTATCTTGATTGGAAAGAAGCCTAGGCAACATAAAAAAAATGACCAGTTACAATGTAAACCACACTGGGGCAGAACTGTGGAGCCAACATTGCTGCCACAGACCAACTACAATCACTTAACTCTTACTTGTGCTTTTGCCGTACGCTGTTTACAAATTAAGACAATAATGAAGGTGAAAATCAGATTGTTGGGACCAAATGCAATTCAGTTGCAGTTTGCATTAAACAGGTTACAGGTCTGTTTCTCCCGGTTTCACTGCATTTCAGCAAGCAATGGATCACATGGCAAACTCCATAGCTTTGGTCTCCACATGGCACGAGTACCTTCTCTTTTAAAGAGCCTGAGCCCTTCATTTACTCCGTGTTCACATTTCAAATACAAGACCAATCTGCTCTGCATTCGTAGTATTTTAGCCTAGCACTCAGGGTCTTCATGAGATACAACCCAGCCTTCAAAATGCATCATATTTCAACAATTCACCAGAATATTTAAGCTTTACTGAGCTTTATATTTCTGTCTTGTTAAAAATGTTAATAGTTTCCTGTAAAAATGACGATTCATCTGCAACCTCTGAAGTGAGATTTTTTTACAATACTATTTTCCTGTTATTTCATGATCAAAATCGATGACTCTCCAAATGTTTCCCAGTCTGTCCATCAGGATTCAAACTGACAAATATGAAAATATGATAATGCAGTAGAAGTGTACAGTATGTAAAGTAGTATTTCTGTCTAAAGCCAGTACAAGCTTCACCCTCCAGTTTGCTTCAGTAGTTCTCTTAACCCAGGTCTGACCCTGAGGCTTGGTTTGAACTCTCTGAAGAACAGATCTGTTGATTGCCTAAAACACATGAAATCTCATAATGAGGGACAATCCAGGCAAAAACATGTCCTCACTGATACCGGTGATAGTGTTATTGTCCAGCTCAATCATTCAGTGATTGTGCTGACTCTGGAAAGTTTTGACTTGACTTGAGCTTAAATGTGAGCGTAGGTCACCTTCAACCTTGACTCTTGACTGTGAGACGGTAAGAAAGAAATGAAATCAATGATTTTGTATCAAATCTAGTTTTGGGAAAGGCCTGCAAATAGTAAACTTCAGTGATGTTTCAGTCCTTTTACTCACATTTTGTCTTAGGGTTAGGGTTATAGGAAATATTTAGAATTTAAAATATCTGTAGTCTATAGAGAAATCCCTAGAAGGCCTTTCAGTCAGCTTCTAAACCTTTTCTAAGGTCAGGGACAATATAGACCTACTTCACACATGTTGTTTTCAGCATGGAGGTAATATTGAAATACACATAGATATGAATTTACCCAAAATCACAAACATAATCTTATTACCACAACCAGTTAGCAGATATAAAACAGTCCCGCATCACAAAACCACAACCATTTTAGAATTTTGGCTGAGATGATTTCAACCCAGATGGTCTTCAATCATAAATACTAATGCCATTTAGTGCAGTACTCAGGTCAGTTCAGTTTTATGTATTCAGTGCCAAATCATAACAGAAGTTATCTCAGGGCACTTTTCATATAGAACAGGTCTAGACTGTTCTCTTTACGATATTATTTACACAGACCCAACACTTCCCACCAATAGCAAGCACTAAGGCAACAGTGGTGAGGAAAAACATCCTTTACAGAGCCAGGAACCTCAAGTGGAACCAGAGTCTATGGTGGGCAGTAAGTAAAAAATGCTAAAGTATTAGCATCAAAATATACTTAAAATACCAAAAGTACAAGTACTCATCAGGCAGAATGGTCCATTTTTATAATGGTGTATTTAGGGCCATTGTATGTTAGAAAGAAAGAAAGAAAGAAAGAAAGAAAGAAAGAAAATAAAAAAACAGACCATGGGGAGAGGGATAATAGTTACAAGGAAAAATTAATTATTTCCATAATAACTTAATGGTAACTTAATGAACTCATAAATTTACGTGCACAAAACTCTGTGATTATAAAGTCCTAAATTTGCGAGAAAACCTGATCATACTTGCCATTTATTAGATTACCCAATTAAATTATACTTTGCAATCAGGATAAGGAAATATTGGGGATGGATTAATTTGATGATCTGTAGTATTGTACCACAAATCGGATTCGAATAGAATGTAGCCAGTGATATACTTGCATCTGTCCATTGCATTGTAGTTCGTAATGCACAAAAGATATCACCTAATCTAAATTAGCTATGTACTTACCAGTAGTAAATGCATATATCTCTCTAAGCCACAAGACAACATGGCCGACTGCTTTGCTGTCCTGTCCACTCAACAATGACGTGTCTGTGCAGTCAGCTTCAGCCACTGCTGTATCACTAAACCTTCTAATCAGACATCTTATGTTGTAGAAACAACCTCAGATCTTCTTCTCCAGAGAGTTCAACTTCAGGCCGACTGTCCCGGTGTCGATTCAGCCCCGATCCCACAATGCATCTGTCATGGCTTGGTGAGCCACGTAGCACCATGGTGGCTCCACCCTGTTGAATGCTAGTCTGTGCCGTATCCTGGTAGTGTCCATGCTGAGCTTTGTTCATAGAGAAACATTATGCTGATGGCTTCATGTTGCTGTGTGAAGCAGCACACGTCTGTATAGGCTGCCTCTTCTTACTCCATACAACCTGCTGGTTTGTTACTCTTTACTAATAAAGAACCTGCTTGTTTGTATTTTTTCCTGTCTCATTCTCTGACGGCACCGTGTGAATGGGTTTTGTTTGTGCAGTAACATTTTAGACTTTAGGATTTGACAATGATAGTACTATTAGCATCATACTTTTTTAGCTGGATATTAGTTGATTTATTCATCTTTGAAATAAACCTTGAATTATAACACAAACAGGATACTGGGGTTAATCTTTCTGTAACTTTTAGCCAATTTACTGAGTACAGTAAGATTATAGAAAAGCTAAATATATTCACATGACCTGAATATTTTTAAGCTGGTATCAAGCTTCTACTTTAACATTGTTTTAAGAAGCTTAATTTAACAGTTTAGCAGATTATACCAATCCCCTACAAAAGTAAAAAGTTGTGTGTGCATTCTTTCATGTTAAAGCTACAAAGGCAAGACATGAGGCAGCAGTGATCTAGAGGAGAGGCAAAGCTAAAAAGACCAGCAGACAGCACCTGTATTCAGTGGTCTAGAAAAACCTTAATATGCAATATGTAGTAATAGTGCATGCAAAAATGAGTACAGGGGTCCAAATAGCAAGTTTAATAAAAACTACTGTATGTTGAAAGCTTGTTGTTTCCCCCCACCCCCTGTTCCCCAGACTTGGGGGGGGGGACTGGCTGCAGGAGCACAACATGCACGCAAAATGTGTTAATTGTAAATTGACAATAACAAGCGATGAGGAGTCCCATACTGTTGTTAAGCTGATTAGCTGTTTATAACTGTCAGTTGTCTGTCAATATATAAGTCCACACAGGCCTCACAGTCTGGTTCAACAGTTTGTGATTTTCACGATTCGTAAAATTATTTTTTAAATAGACATTTCAAACGGAATCAATAAATTTGTCTCTTGTCATTGACTGCTGTGCATAAATTTTCTGAATTAAGGACTCGTGGTGGTCTGCTGGAAGGGGAGGGACTTTGGCTCTCTAGATACAAAAAGCCATAAAGAGGCACTTTGTTAACATATTTGACTGTTGCCTAAAATACAGAAATATTTCAAATTTAATATTCAGGCCTTAGTTTTCAATCTTGTAGTTTACAACATTTCTCTCCTCTCCCCTTATAATGAGCCTGTCACACACAAACATATTCTCTCTCTCTCTCTCTCTCTCTCTCCCTCTCTCACACACACACACACAGCCCTGCTCACAGGTCAATGCAAAATGCTGACCACATCTACTTTAAACTCAAAGCTCAAAACACAACAGAAGTGTGCATGTGTGTGTGTGTGTGTGTGTGTGTGTGTGTGTGTATGTGTGTGTGTGTGTGAGAGAGAGAGAGAGTGTGTGTGTGAGTGGAGTCACTCTGACTGGCTTTTACAATCCATCGCAGCAGGTTAACCTCTCAGGCACTAATACAGCACCAGCTAATTAAATAGTTGCCTGTAATCCTGTAACTACAATGTATGTGTGGCTTGCAGTTGTTCTGCTGCTGAAGAAATGAGTTTTACACTACAATAAACTGAAGACTGGAGGTGAATCAGATGGCAGATGTCACTGTAAAGAGTGGAAGAGGAGAAAAAAGAGGAGCTGTAAATGTTAAGGTACGTTCATTCATGGTATATCTTACTCTTCTGTAAGTTTATTTTACATTTCAGACACACAACAGATGCTTAGATTCACTTTTCTTTGCATACACCTTTGTATATTTCAACACAAAAAATAAAATCTTTGCTTTGACACCAAGTCCTCTTTTTGAGAATACAAAGAAAAAAAAATCCAAAGTGAGTTTGTGTTTATCCAAAATGTTTTTAATTACGTTAAAAAGTGAGAGGGTCCACTTTCACTTTGTTAAGGGAGAACTCTCAGTAGGAGTAGATGACTACTTCATATATGTAAAAAGTTGTGCAAAGGCTTTTGTGGCACTAGACTGTGCTGTGTGAAGCCTAATAATTTGAGCATCAGTTGGGGATTTACAAAGATGCAAGTTTACCAAAGTGGTATTCAGCCTTCTTGGGTCATGACCCCCCAGAAAAATCAGGTTTGTCTTTACGGTCCCTAGCTCCAAACACGTTCAATAAAATCTACTCAAAGGCAAAATATATAACTGGTTCAGGTGATGTAGATTACTGAGGTTTTGGATTGGTGGTGCGGAGATGGTTGATTGTTGAGTCGATTTTTATTTTTATTTTTTTAACTTTAGTCAAAATTTAACCTCAGGACAAATTATCCAAATGAGGCGGATGGCTGCGCACCACAGAGTCCAGTTCCAGATGAGGTTTCTGTCTGTTAAAAAGGATTTTTTTCCCCCTCACCACTGTCACCTTAGTGCTCGCTCTAAGTGGGAACTGTAAATGATAATATAAAGAGAACAGTGTAGACTTGCCCTGCAAGAAAAGTGTCCTGAGATAACTTCTGATTTGGCACTGTTTAAATGAGATTGAATTCTATTGAATTGAATTGACATTGCTTAAATACTGTACTAAATGGTACTGGCATTTATGATTTAAGACTTTAAGATCTGGGTTGAATTAATCTCAGCCAAAACACTAAACTGGTTGTGGTTTTGTGATGCGTGAATATTTTATACCTGCTACCATGAACTTTGTCTCTGTAATGTGTGGTTGCGTGCCTGCTGTTTTCTGGAGACCATAGATCATGAATACATGTTGGTTTGATTGGTTTACAATGTAAAAACACCCACAAGGTCGCTCTGCGGGTGGCATTATGAATGGCACAATAAGGTATTTATTTGAGTCACTTTAAAACCTATGAACTCTTTTACCTGTTCGAGGGCCCCATGATGCACATGCAGGCTTCCGTGGTCAGTGTAAAGGCTCCAGCTGATTATAATGGATGTGCTCTGCTGTGGACATGCTGCAGCAGACGTATGGCGCTACTTCTATGTCACATGGTTTTTGGCTGTCATTTCCCTGATCATCAAATACTGATGTTTTGGGAATGAGGCTCTGGCTTACTGACCTGTGATTGACCGAAGTCTCACATCACAGGCTGGATTTAGAGAGCCAAGAGGAGAAATAGAAGTCTAGTTTTCTCTCCACTTGACCACTTGAATTATATTATGCTGAAAGGTCATCATGGAATTTTTGTCCAATGATGCAAAAACAATAAATAAAAAATATTGCTCTCCCTAGCTCTGACTCCAACTGCATTCCTCCAACCATTGTTGCAGTAGTTGTTTTCTGCTTTCTGGCCACAGGGGACAGTATTGAGCCTTTCATGGCTTGGAAAGATGAAGATGTCATGCAGTTGAAATAGCACCAATAGAGTGAGGCGAAACGTAACTTCTGGCTCATCCTGAACACACATCTTGTGCTAAAAAACAGAATTCAAGTCCAATTACAGTTTAAAACACACAAGAAACAAGATGTTAATATAAAAATACACTTAAAACAATATAAATGATAATATACATGATAGAAACCCATAATGTTATGACAGATTATTCAAATCTTATATGTGGAGTTTTGTATTTTGTGTGCACTCGTCTTCTGACTTCCTTTTCTATCCTTCCAGATCCAACACTCCTCCTCTCCCTCCTCCTCCTCTTCCTTGCCGTCTGTCTGGCAAGGCTTTGGTAGGAAGGTGACACTACTGCTGCCGTACGTCTGGCCCAAAGGCACTACAGCTCTGCAGGGGCTCGTGCTGCTGTGTGTTGGCCTGCTGGCAGCAGAGCGACTGGTTAACGTGCTGGTGCCTGTTTACTCCAAGAACATTGGTAAGCACCTGTCAACAGAGAAGCGGCTATAAAGGAAAAAAAGAGATCCTGGTCTTTCCTATTTCACTAAATGTGTTGTTTAAAATTTGTGATTGTGATAGAAAAACTCACAATCTTTAAAACACACCCATTCCAGGAAAATATGTGAACCAGATGTAAACAAAAGTATGGATTAATCTGTTCCATCATAGTATTGATACTAAAATAAATTCTATTTAGGTACACATCAAATGTTAGTATCAAAATATGACTTCTAGGTTGTCCAAAAATCTTAGATGCATTTCATTATTCAGACCTTTCTGTGTATCTCAAACTTTGTTGCTTTGTAGCAGGAACCTATTAGATAAATCATAAAACTAAGGTAGCTGACAAGCTTATTGGCTGAATTTTACTATCCAAACTATAGATGGCAGTGTGCTCAAGTGTTTGAGAGTGTGGTCTATCTTATTTCCTCATGTCCTTAATTGATTGTGTCCTTTTTTTTTCTTCCAAGTGTCCACATCTGATCTTAAAAAAAATAAATAATAATAATAATAATTTATTGCATTTTGAGAGTTTGCAATGACTGAATTCAGAAGTGACTGATAAGTTGTTTGACAACATTTTTTAAAATTTTATATTGACTAATTATTTCCATCTTTACAAAATCAATGCACTGGCATTATGGTAACTGTGTGACCTGTCATCAAGTGCAACTATCACCCCAGAAATTATTTTCTGTTTTTGTTGTCCAAGTGGCAACTGTTCCTGCTTGTGAGAAAACTGCACCAGCACCAGTGGATTCAGAAAAACATGCTAACTGTTACTTTGTCCCTCTGTGCTGTAACATGCTGGGTAGACACAGCACATACACTCTAGTCTACTAGAGTAAAAGTAGGAATAATAAAATAAATATCAGGTCAGGTTCAACTATCTACAGATAATTGTCCAATAAAGACATTTGGGGAGTAGGTAAAATATGCCTGTCAATATTTGCTCAGCCACATTTAACGGTAGAACAATGTCAGTTAAACTGCTATGGAGCTGTGTTAGCAGTGGTTACTATGGCAACAAAATGGCTGAATTCTTTTGTTGTTGTGGGACTGAAATCAAACCTGATCTTTTCTGTTTGTGATTGAAATTCATTCTTCTTACCCTGATATTTTTACCCTAACCTTACCCAATCACATGACTCATACCTAAATCTAACCATAACCTACCAAACCTAATCAGAGTCAGAGAAAGGCGGGTCGTGACTTCACCAGGGATGAAAGCAGCCAAACATCACTGCCCTCGTCCATGCCACATTTTGGGTGAGAACAAGCGTGTTAGCAATGTAAATAGTTTGCCCTAACGCCACATTGGACAGATTACTAAAATGGTGTCTTTAAAAAGTGACAGATATCAGAAATCGATCGCCTGGAGATTCAATAAGCTGCTTGTATATGTCAGGAAATAATGACACTGATTGTTGATCACATGATTGTTTACCTGACTGGCCAGAGGATTTGGGCTCCTTATAGCTCAAAAGCGATGTGGTTTTCTAATTTTATGCGTTTAGACTGTCAAAAGTCCTCAGAACTTGTATTGATGGCCAATCAAATTAGAGTGATTGTTTTCACCCCAAAAAGAGGCTGAAGCATGCTCTCATCTATGCTGGGGAAAAACACGTACAGGAAACAGGAAAGGAGGAAGTTTATTGAGGTGCATGATTGCTCAACTGTTATTGGAGCACAGAGCAGAAAGGGGCTGGACTTAAGAAGGGTCAATTTTAGAACATTTTGATAATATCAAAACACAAGACATCAAAACTTACTGGATGACAAATAAAATATACTGACAATAAGTTATTCACTTAGTGCCGATTAAATGTTTAAAACAACAATTGAATCGATCCACAAATCACACTGACACTCATTCAAAGTGAATAAGCCTTTAATAATGTCATCCAAACACTTCATACACATACTGAATGGATCCAGTAATCAACATTTAAAAATTAATTCATGCTGGTTTAGTTATTTGTTATAAAACAGCCCAGATACTGCATAATAAGATCATAGGATTGGTTTAAAGGAAGCAGTGACCTTCATTTTTCAGGGAGTGTCATCATTTGCCAGGGTCTTTTGTACCCTATTTTGTACACAGGACTGCACCCACCACAAGGCAACAACCCAGAAGTCTCCACTTCAGAGGAAGTCAGGATTCAGTTTGTCTTCAGCTACTTTTCCCTTTAGAGAACGGGCCATTTGGCTTTTGGAGCAACATGAAAGTATAAGCCAGTGCTGCCAGAATGAAGCCGACCGCTGCTTTGTGTGATGAGGAAAGCGTCCCAGAGAGAGGGGGGGTGAGGGTGGGGGTGGTTGTTGTTGGTGTGCATGTGTATGTGTGTGTGTGCAGAGGGTTTTCTGGGAGGTCACCCCTCCTGCCAGTCATGCTTAGCCGGCATTAGCGGCCTTTTTCGTAGAGTTAACACACCGGTACAACGGACGTTTTGTCTCTGGGTTCGACCCTGCCTCCCACCCTCCGACTCCAGGACCCAGTGCCAAAGAGTTGAAAATACCCCCCAGTGAAAACACACGCTAGAAAATTAAAGAATACAGAATACACACATTTCTTTATTCATTTATCTCCATGTTTTTATCTTATTGTCTCTCCTCTTCTCTCACCATGTCTATCTCTCTGTCTGGAGCTTCAGTTTTTCTTCTTCTCCTCCTCCTCCTCCTCCTCCCCTCATCTCTGCCTGTTTTTTTCATTTCATCCTGATTCCCAGCACTTGTACAAAAAGGGTAATGAATGTGAATGAGTGTGTGTGTGTGTGTGTGTGGCAGAAAGAGGAGTGTCTGAATGTGGTCATGACTGTGAGTGTGTATGTCAGTGGTGGAAGAAATACTTTAACTTTTACTTACTGCAAAAGCACCAGCATCAAAATATACTTAAATATGCAATATGTAGCCTTTTTAGTGTAGGGTTTTATTTTAAAATATTCAAATATGAACTAAAACTATCAACAGAATATGAAGACATAACAGGTTTAATTATATGTCAAAATGGTCTATGAATGGTCACTTAAAGTGATACTCCACTTTCCAGGATTAACCCAGGTATTATATACTCACCACCCTGTGGATGTGATGGTAGATGAAAATCTTCAATTTCCAAAACAGTCCTGGAGTTTTAGGAGGAACAGGATAGCAGCCTCGTCCAGTAC
>JAJHUR010137421.1:0-29155 GCA_027495735.1 Lutjanus campechanus | reverse complement strand
TATTAAACTTCAATAAATTAAAAAAACAATACTTGATACCTCTTTCAACACCACAACAAAAAGGAATATATATATATATATTTTTTTTAGTAAGTATCAATACTTTGACAACTTTGTGCAACTTTGAATTTCAAATGAGGTTGGAAGTTGCTGTGTAATACGAGAACAAAATGGTCTTTGGTATCAGTTTTTCCAACTGGAGCTCAGTAACATTTTTTTTAGTTCTTAATGGTTTTCTCCTCCAGCTTGATTGGATGATGTCAGATTGGTTCAAACAATTTGGGTGTTAGGTGTCGAGTTGCTGAGGATGAATAGCTTTAATGTTAGCTGATTCAAGAAATGAAGGGAAATTACTTTTACTTAGACTTTTTAATCTTTGGGCTTGGGGGATCAAGTGTCAAGTCAAAAGGCTCAAGTCAAGTCGAGTCTTAGAGTCGAGTCTAAGGGCGGCCTCACACCAAAGGTCATTGAATCAAAACCGATGCGAGGATGATACACTGTTTCAGTTTTCCAACTGGTGCCGTTTGCCTTCACAAAGGCAAAACTCAACAACTCAAGAAACTGTAAACACAAGCCATGTGGTGAAAATGTCGTTCGATTATTGGTCATACTGTTGGCGGGGAAAAAGACAACAAACAGCCCGGTTTTTACCCAGATATCGCTCGTCATGGAGCACCGTCAGTATCCATTCATGTTGGTGTTCATCTGTACTGATGTTGGTGCATATGAACAGCGGATATGAAATATGAAATATTTGTGGTGAGTCCACATTTTGGTAGCAACACGCACTACAGGTGCACGAGTCACCAAAACAGGAAGAGACAGTGTTTTTTATCCAATGAAATGGCTTGTACATGTAGGCTTTGTGTGTTATCAAGCTGTGCAATCAAAAGAGGCAAGACAGAGCATGTGTGAATGTTCATGTAGCAGTGTGTGTACAGTTTAGGCTATCTGTCGGTGAATAAAACACATAAGCCATACATAAGACATCAGCCAGGTTCACACGTCTTGCTTGCTGATGAAGGAGAATAGCTCAAAGGTTAGAAACAACGTCAGCCCAGGCTCGCTCAGGGTGGACTGACCTTTAAGGTGGACCAGAGACCCTGGACTGACAGACAGACAGGAGGACACGGTTTAGTTTAGTCCCTGTTCTCTTGATCCCAAAGCTGAACCAGGTTGTTTGTTCTCTCACCCACAGCAAATGTGCAGCCAGCTGACCCTGCCCACAGCCTGGCAGCTCAGCGGCCAGGAGCACGTGGGAGCAGCTGCCCATGTTATCATGTTATAGACACAGAGCACCTATTCTTTGTATGGAAACCCTCTCTAAGTAATTATAGGTGTAACTATATATCAAATGTTGCCATATCCCGATAAAAAAAATGTCTCAATACTCAAGTACCAGACTGTGATAATATCTACTGTGATATTACATGGTTAATTGTTTCATTTTATTATTTTTATTTTGTAAAAGGACTGCTACTAACTGCTGCATTGTTTTTGTTTTGCAGTTTTACATAATTCAAACATCTATTGCCAAATACAGTTCGTGCCAAGTTTTTGCACATGCTCAGGTCATAGCTACTTTTATGCTGAAAAGAAAAACTAACTTTATAAGAACAAAAAACAATATAGACATCAGACTTATTATGTAATGAAGGAAATGTTTGAAGTTGTCATTTGTCTTTTTTTTTATATCACAAAAGAAATCCTATTGTAGACTTTTTATTATGGTTATTTTGTATCATCTTCAGCAGTAGTGCATTCAGTAAAACCAATAGGTTTACTGCCACTAGTAAAGTAAAGCTGGAGGTGTGAGTGAATGGAAACCCATTTCTGACAATAAAAGAAGAAAATATCCTCATTTAAGTCAGAAATATGCAATAAAAGTCAAAATTCTGAGATAAAAGGTCATTATAAGCAAATTTTTTCTCATAAATTTGACATTTAATATCATAATTAGGCTACGACTTCTTATCTCATAAATTTGACTTACTTATGCTTTTTAAATCTAATAATTATTTAGTCACATAAAAATTACTTTTTAATTCATAATTTTGACTTTTATCTCATAGTTGTGACTTTTTAATCTCAGAAATTGACTTTTTATCTGATAATTATGAATTATTAAGCTCATAATTTTGACTTATCTCATAAATTAGTATTTTATATCTCATAATTACATCTTACTTTTGAATTTTTAACTCATAATTTTGACTTTTTTATTCCCATAACTATGAATTTCCTCTCATAATTGTGACTTTATCTCATAATTTTGACATTTTAACTCATAATTTTGACTTTACATCTCGCGATTTTGACTTAATCTCATACTTTCGACTTTTTAATTCATAATTAGAACTTTATTTCATACTTCCGACTTATTATCTCATAGTTATGAGTTTTTATCTCATAATTCTAACTTAATCTAATAATTTTGACATTTTAACCCCAAATTTTGACCTTATATCTCATAATTTTGACTTTGTCGCATATTTAGACTTTTTAACCCATAGTTTTGATTTTAAATTTCATAATTATTTTTTACTTTTATCTCATATAATGACCATGGGGATGTAGGCTACATATTTGCTGTCAGAAATGTACTTCCATAAGAAGGAGAGGTGACATGGTGCAGTAACTTATGTCATTTACCTTCCCGGTCAGACTCACCTTCTCAGAGTCGGTGCTCAGCTTCTTCTCGACGTGCCCGTGGATTTCTCCGTTACTCTCCGGGACCGGCGTGGACTCCCTGGGTGTCCCCTCCTCCTGCTGCTGCTGCTGCTCCTGCTCCACCTCCTCCTCCTTCACCTCGTCCTTCTTGGCGTGCCGCTCATCCCCGTTTTCCTTCTCGTCTATCTCCCCATCCTCCTCCATCACCACCACCTGCTGCTGCTGCTCCTCCACCTCCTCCTCTTCCTCCTCCTCGTCGAAAGGTAACGGGACACCGTCGGTGACATACTCCTGCAGACACTTCATGTTGTGTTTCTTCAGCAGCTGCTCCGTGTCCGGGTCCACCACTATGAGCTCCAGGCGGCCCACGGTGGCTCGTATCCGGGACACGACCTGTTGGTGGCTCTCGTTCTCCACCTCCTCTCCGTTCACGAACACCAACCGGTCTCCGGCGCGGAGCCCCGAGGTTTCCGCCGGGCTGTCGGGCTCCACGAGGCGGATGAACTGGCCCGTCTTACCTTTCTCCCCGTGGAGGTGGAACCCGTAGCCGTTGTCCCCCTTCTCCAGCGTGCACAGCCGGGGGCGCAGATACTGGCTCTTGCTCGGCATGTTAGAGGCTTCACTCGCCCTCCTTCACACACGCACACACACACGCACACTGCTGCTGCTGCTGCTGAACCTGTTGATGGTTTAAGCTGGAAATGACCAGAACACCAGCTCGGGATGCTGCCGAGGAGGGGTGTGTGAGTGAATGAGTGGTACCCCTTCAGAAAAAAAAAAATATATAAAATAAACACCCAACTCTCCGCCCTCTTTGGGAGATCAGTCCGTGGGAAACGGGGCTGGTGTTTGTCCCACTCTCCAGTCCACTTTTCACAGCCGAGTCCGGGTCTGTTCTGATGTTCACACCTGCCGTAAATCCTCCTGTGACTCCTGCGTTCAGACTCTCTCCTCCCGTACGAGCAGCGAGGGTCCTGACCCCGGACACCGAGACTCTCTCAGGCTGATTGAACTCACGCAGTAGTCAGTCGCTGTCTTTCAGTGCGCGACAAAAAGTAGGAAAAGCCACTCAGGAAGAGGGAGGTGCGTTCACGGAACAGCCCAGCTGGCTGCCTCATGCAAAGCAGAGAAGGGAATGGAGGAGTAAACACAAACCGTGGCTGTCCAGGAAAATACACGATGAAGATATGAAGCCTAGATAGTGTTTGTATGAAGATTATGAGTCAGCCTCAAAGTCGCAAAACATCAGTCCTCTGGACGTTTTTATTTATTCCTATATTCCCAATTTTCCCAATTTGTCTTCTTTAATTCCACAGTTTGTGTTTTAAATTGTTTAACTTTCCTGTTGTTTTCATTTTGTGCACATTTCACCCACTCCTGCCTCTATGAGCAACAGATTATATATCTAATTATATGCATTCATTTTAAAATTTAAAGCAAGGAGCTTTCATATTTTTGAGGCCCCTGTGGACAAAAGCACTAGTGTTTTCTCTGTCATTACAACAAAATGAAGTGTCAAAAATAAAAATGATCTTAATACAAATCTCCTTCCTCTGTCTTTAACCAGCAAACTACTCACTGTATCTATAAACCAGCTAATTTCTTCTGATTTTATCAAATGTCAGAGAATATTTAAAGAAAAATCTCCTCCTGCTAACTTGCTAATCACTGGAACTTTGCCTGGAAAAATGTAAACACAGGCTAGTTTCATCTGATTCCAAGAAGGTCTTATTTGCTTATACTGATAAAGGTATCAGTATGAAATTGAGACTCGTTCATAACCCGTTAAAAACTTCTTGTAGTAGCTTTAACAAAACTTTTGCCTACTTTTGAAAATATGGTGAATACTCTACCATTCTTAATTGTTGTCATTTTTTACTCTAATTTTTCTAATACATCATGGTGTATTTATTCACTATATTTGCTGTTATTCAATGCCGCTGACAAAAAGTAATTGATAGAAATGGAGGTGATGAAAGAGTGGACTTGGAGGGGTACGAGTGGATGCGACATTAAAAAACAAGTGATAAATTAGCAAGTGATTTGATTTAATATAAAGCCGATTTGATTAAAACAGTCGTGATATGATGAAAATGTTACATCACTTTCCCTTTATTCAGTCATCACTCACAACACAACATTGCCATTTAACATTTAAAGAAAGTGGCCTCAAATTATATTGTGGGAGTAACAAAAACTATCACAATATAGGATAATTATAGGGATGACTCAAGTATCTATTCATCCAGCTATCTGGCTACTGTAATTATGTTGTGACCTTCGCACAATTAAAGCAATTTTATTCTTATCATTGTCACTGCCATACAACAGAATTCCTCTCAGATATAAGCAGGGTTTCAGTGGATACCAGAGTTCTACCAGAAATAATATCTAACATGCTTTTACCCCAATAAGATCAGTTCTAATAACAAAATATATTTATAGATATTTTTATATTTTAAACTCTTTAGTTTGTTTTGGAGCCAGTTGACCCAGAGCCCCTCTGTCCTTTCACAGATATGAGAGACAGGACTGTAAAAATAGAGCCTGGCAGGAAGCTGCCAAACTCAAACCTCGGGCAGGATTTGACATTTCAGCTGAAAATCCTTTCAGACCTACACACACTCTCCAACCTGGATATTTAAAGCCACCTCAGCATTAGAAGTAATAAACCGCAGTCTATGTTCAGGGGAATTCAGCTGTAGGGATGGTTATCATTTGGATTTTTAACGATTCAGATTCAGATTCTGCATCCTTCACAGCAGAGCAGTGTGAAATGTTAATGACCTCAACAGAAACATTGAGCTAATATTAGCTAGTTAATGGCAAAGGTCTCTTTTTGTGTTTCTTTAATATTTTTTAGTTTTCTTAGGCTACTTTACTGTAACGATAGAGGAGTATCTTGTCCTTCTAAGGCATTTTGTAGCACAGTATTTTTCAAACTGGGGTCTGAGGACCAACAGGGGTCCTTGAGTGGGTTGTCACAGATCCCCAGCAAAAGGAAGATTAGAATATTTTTACTTTTTAGCACATTTTCTCGAAGTCGGAACAACAAGAGAAGTAATAGGGTTGGCTGTTTTGATTGATTGTAATTTATAATGATCCTTGTTTGATCATTGATTGACTTTACTAACTTTATTATCTTAAAAGCTAAATAAAAAATACAGAGAGGGGATTCCTTAAGACAATATCCTCTCAAATTGGGGGTCTGTGGTCGAGTGTGGAGGGGGCCTTGACATGAAAAAGTTTTGGAAACTATGTTGTAGCATAGCATTTGCTAAATTTAGTTGATTTTTTTCAAGACTCACAATTTGTGCATTTCACCTGCTAGTCAAGCAACTTAGCAATGTCTGAATAGGTTAACTGAGAATAGTGCAGACTCAGGATTTAAGAAGACAAATGCATTAGGAGACAGGAAGACATGCATGCATCCAACTTGCATGTCTCGAGGCGCAGACAGATGGTCAGGTTGATATATGGGAGGTGTTTGCAGTGCACTGTTTCATTTAAAACTATTGCCAGAAAAAATGATGTAAGAATCAAAAAGTAGAATCAAAATTAAAAGTTCTGAATGCCTCGTAATTTTGGAGTAGATTCTTATTTTGAATCATTTCTCGATACCCAACCCCAGGAAATTAAAAAAGAAGGAGGGGACATTACATCACCATAGAACGGTCTGTGCTCTGTTATGCCCACGGCAGAAGCACACTAAAACCCAACATGAAGAAATGCCTATAAAACAATGAAAAAAAAAAAGAAATGGCATAGTTCAGAGAATAGTACACTCATCAAAAGCTTTTTTTCAAATGTGTGTATTTGTTTTATTTGCTGTTGGTCTCTAAATAGCTTTACTGACATTGCATCTCCCATAAGCTTCAACAGAACTGACACTATAATGTTCTACAGTGATGCAGCATCCCTTCCTTCTTTATTCGTGTCCTTGTCCCAATCCCATACAGCTGTTTTAGTTAAAAGTTAAGTCTTGTAAATAATGTTTATTTTATTCTCACAGTAAAGGATGGAGGCAACACAGGCTCTTTAATGTGTCTGCAGTGTGACTCATAGATGTGAGTGGGAGAGGAGGTGCATTCAGGTGCACAGCCCACTGCAGTGAATTGTCAGTGTGCTCCATGTATGTAATGTAATGTCCACTAACTTCGCCTAACACACGGACGCAGCCTCAACGCAACCACAGTATCAACTAAAACATCCTGATATACAGATGTTGAGCACCCTTTTAAAAACAGCGAACCTCCATAACAGCATAAAATAACCTCTGAAGTACAGTAACAGCACGTGTCTCTAATTGATTTAACACATTTCTTTCTAGTGTAACAAAGAATAAACAGGGTAGCTGCTGCCACACAGTGGCTCATTAACCTCAGCGCACCCTGTCACTCCTCTGTGACTCCCACCTCTTTCCCTCCAAAAGCCCAACACACACACACACATACGCAAGACACACAGACAAGACTGACTTCAATAAAACAACACCACATACATTACAAAATATATTTTTATATATATATATATAATATGATAACAAAGCACTTTTTCATGGCACTTTGTGATCACCGTGACGCCTCAGAGGAGGGACAAATGTGACATTGAGCAAGTTTGACAAGCAAACATTCATAATGAACATTGTACAAAGAAACAAGTTACACGATGCGGTGCGTGAACAAATACAGCTTTGATACAGTCTAGACAACGACATCCATTAGTAAAAGAGACACAACGATGTTTGCGGGTGCTGTGTGCATCTCGGCGTGTGAATGGTAAAAGGCAAATTGCATGCCAGGGAACCTATATCCAAAGAAAAATAATAAAAAATAATAATATGAATAATAGTGGTAATAATCTGTTTGCAATGTAGCCTGGTGCAGCAGTAGGATGATTCTCCAGTAGCCTGCAGAAGTTTCTAATGCAAGTTTCACTGGCCCTGAATTGAAGGTACAGACAGACACACAGTGGGCGAGCGCCCTTAAAACATTGGCTTTATTCTATCTAACAGCAGTACACGTGAACAGACAGGATCATTTTAGCTACAATCTGACTGTGAGACTGAAGTCCATTTCTCAAACACACTGAATTATCAAAGAATCATGATGAAGACTGTAAGGCCAAAAGGGATTCAGTTCACAGCCTGGTAAAACTGGGATGAAAACAAACTAAGAGCTGCATGGCAAAATGCTATATCCACATCAACAGTCCTATTGATGTTCGTATAAAACTGTCATTTATCAGGAGTCAGGCCCGCAAACTCCGGTGAGATGAAAAAGTTCTGAGAATAGGGCGGATCTTCGCTTTGTGACGCACCGCTTTCAGCGTTTTGCATGCTGGCAAACGTTGCTGAACCTCAGTCAAACAGCAACATTCAAAGTTACAGCAGTTTCATTACAAACACGAGGTCGAGCAGGGCGCTGCTTTAAAGAGGAACTACCCATTAAATTATATTTTATGCTCCCAAAACCTAATCACATAGATACTTGTTGGCATATGATCACTGTAAAAATTAAAAAAAGTTGAGAAAACTCAAAATTTCATGGCAGCTTACTTCAATAGACTTTTGTGTTTTGAGTCCAGCTCAGACTCAAAGTTTTGAAAAAAGTTGTACCAACTAATAATGTTTTGTTGAGATCATTTACTTATTAATAATTTAATATTTTCGATTGCAACCATTTAATTTTCAAGCACCCAAATAATGACAAATCAGGTTCACAGCTCACTGTTAACTTTTTTTTTTTTGGTTTCTAAAACTCAAATATTCAAGTTTGATTAGCTCGGCCAAACTTTATTTACTTTAGTTCAAAACTTGAGTTTGATTCAAATCTCAAAAATGTACTGAAGAAAATTTTGAGTTTTCTCAACTTTTTCGTTTTACAGTGATGTTAAAAACAGACACACTGTAAAAAATACTTTTCTGTTCAAAATTAGCTTATATATGTAGGTTTGAAGGTTAGGTTTATCCAAATTCTGTCACTGCTCGATAACCATGACAAAATAAGTGAGAGTCTGGGGTCTATTACATATGTTGAACCACAGTATAAAAACCAGAACAATCGCTAACCAACATCTTAATTTGTCATTATATAGGAATGACATTTATTTTCTCTTCCATGGCATATTATGGCAAATCTTATGGCTCTGTTCCTTTCAACGTTCTTTTTTTTTTTTTTTAAGGTTTACTAAGTTTATCTGCAAAATAATTGCTAGGATAATGATAGGGTAAGATTTAGATCACATTCAAACTTAAGACATCCCACCGATATAATTTCATTTCACATGTGTGGACTAGGTTTTGCAGCACTAAATTACCTGTATTGTCAGACCTAATGCTAATGATATGCACTGTAAACATTACACAAGGTGACGCCATGTGGCTCTGCTTTGTCTATGAATTTACTCATTTAAATTTACCCTCTTGTGTTAAATGTGTTGTGCCTTGAATGCAATTCATGCAACACTTCACTGAAGGATTTTCTCCATGGGAAAGATGTTTTTGCTCTTTCTCCCAACTGGCTTCAGCAAGAGTTTGATGATTTACCAACTGGCTCCACTGTCCTAATACAACATATGGTTTATTGATCTGATTGGTTGAAGTCAGCCCGTGATAGACAGATGGCTTATCCAATCACCTGCCAAGTATTTTTTTCAAAGTACCGGCCCTTTTCCAAACTGCTTCCAAGGATGACTTCTTAAATGGTTCCGCACTCTTAGAAATAAAGGTGCTAACTAGAAGCATAAAGGGTTCTTTGGCTTGTTCTCATAGGGGAACCCTTCTTGGTTCCTGGTAGAACCTTCTATAAAGGTTCCACTTGGAACACTCTGGGACAGTTTGAACCCAACATACAGGGTTGTGCCTAAAACCATCTATGAAAGGTTTCACTCTGAACTCCCTCTGAGTTCAGAGATTCTACAGAGAACCCTTCTATGGTGTAATAGTTCCACCCAGAACCCTCTCTGAGGGAATTATCCAGAACCATTCCATCTTCTAAGGGTACTAACAAAAGCCCACCCAGGGGTTCTACTTGGAACTTTTTTATAATGCAGTCTACAGAGAAGTCTTTAATATTTCAAGGGTCTTATCTAGAACCCACCCATGGCGTTCTACCAAGAATCCTTTTATATTATGGTACAAAGAACCCTTGGCAAACGTTTGATGAGAGACTTCTTGAATGATCTCAAAAATCTCTTTCTTCAAAAAAAATTTTTTTTTTGATAAAAAGCTTCTTAACTGAACCCTTAGTCTTACGAAGAAGCCTTCAGAAACCCTTACTTCAAAAAAGGGTTCTTCAGAAGCAAATGGTTCAGGGTAGAACCTCAGCTCTTCAGGAAGAACCCTTATTTCTGAGAGCGTGTGTAACAAACCATCTAGCAGGTCAGCTTAGTGAAATTTGAGCGCAGCGATAAAAAGAACAGCTCTTACCAAGTATGACTTGGTTCCCTTCATTTGTAACAAAAAAAATTGGACCTCAACCTCAACACTACTGTGCCAAATTCAGAGTTCAACATGATATTTTGGGCTGACAGTTTCATTTACTGTGAACAGCATGGCTACAACCAGAGAGTCTCTCGTCTTAGAGCTGTTAGCTCAACTGCAGCACAGGTAGCCTCACAGTGACTCTCTCAAAGGGCTATAAATGTGCTTCTAGTGACCGACAAAGCTCCACCAGATTTGATGTCTCTCCAGCAGAGACACAGAGATTCTGGCAATAGCTTCTCATGGCTGGTTAGCTCTGACTACCAGCTCTGTGTCACTGTTCATGCTCCACTGAGCGGTGGTCAGTCATCGTCCCCGCCTGTCGCCTGACCCTCAGTTTGCAGCTGTGCAGAGCGGATTGATAAATATGTAACTTTTTGTCCCTGCAGATGGATATAGCATTTCAGACTGTAACTCCTGACTTGTAGTTTGATACAACTGTCACCACAAAGATCACAAACATTTCTACACATGACATAAAAGAGATTTAAATTCACATTTCAGATAAGGGATGCCTGCCAATCCAGATTCACTTCCATTCAGTTAAAAGCTCAGTGGAGAAGACGAGGACGTCCGCTTCTCAGGTTTGGTGCTGGGATTGGCTTTTTTTGTAAGAGAGCAAACATTTTTACCTCCCATCCTCCCTCCCTCTCTCCCTCTCCCTCTCTCTCTCTCTCTCTCTCTCTCTCCCTCTCTCTCTCTGTCTCTCTTTCTGTGTGTCTCTCTCTGGCTGGCAGTCAGAATCAGCTACATGAGGCCACAGCAGCCAGACTTCTGCTTCTGAGACTCGATGTAGTCGTGTATCTGGAACTTGGGCTCATTGGGCTGCTGCGTCGCTCTGTGCTTCAGCTCCCTGATGGAGAGAGAGATACAGGAAGTTAGATACAGAGGGGGGTGGATGGGATGTGTGGGATGCAGCACAGACAGGGTGAGCAAATCAAGAAAACGAGAAAGGAAGAGAAATAAAAAGAGCAAGAGCAAGCGGAGGGAGAGAAACATCTTTCTGTACCGAGATTCAATCAAAATGCCTCTGGCATGAATCATTTCATCTAACTTGCACTTAAAATACCCATCGCATGAAAATACTTCCATTAATTTCTTCCAAAGCTCTGGGAACACGTTGTGCAAATTGTCATTTTTAGACTAAACTAGAAGAGTGCACTCAGCAGAGTGCAGATCCCTACGAGACAACAGATGGTGAAGCACCACCTGCAATGCCGCCACAACCGCCAACCAGCAGAGGTTTGCAAAGTTCCACCAACATTAACATGACCCTCACATTTGTTGTCTCTAGCTGAAACAAGATTTCAAACTAAAGCAGTTGTTGATAACTTAAGTCAGCTGTAAATGGTCGTATAAAACAGAGTAGTCAGAAAACAGAACTACTGCCTCAGTTCATCCTTGAGTCAAAGTGTGAAAAAAATTCCTGAGATATCGCCTTCATGAGAAGTGGACAGACATGAGGTCACTGTGACCTTTCACTTTTGAGCACCGAAATCTAATCAGTTCACCCTTGAGTCCAAGTGGTCTTTTTTTAACAGGTTTAAAGAAATTCCCTTAAGGCGAGATATTGTGTCCACAAGAATGGGATGACCTGAAAACGTAATGCCAGTGGCCACAGCTGTCGCTGGCGTGGAGCCATAAAAAAAAAGGTTTTTCAAGAATTGTGAATCGCAGATGTTCTTTAGCATTCACTCATGAATGTGCACCAAAAAAATTGGGCTGATCGGTCTGGTGGTGTTTGAGATTAGCTCCGTTCAAGATGCAGGCCCGTTGATCACTCACATGCACACTCACTCACACACGCACATGGAAGCCAAACCCTCTGGGAATAATAATAATAACAACAATCTCTATCATATTTCCTGCAATTCCATGGCAAATGTGTTCACACAAGGATATCAGTGAAAAGCAGAAATTAAACAGTCTATGAGATCCACAGGGAGCCTCAAACATGCACAATCCCAATTTTAACGAGTCAACAGGAACAAACAACAAATTAGCTAAAAACCATTAGAGTGTATTAGTTGCAGGAATGAGAAGGAGGTGTGTGAGCATCAATGCCAAGTTGAAGAAAAATATAAAAATTACTCGCCTACAACAAGATGTCTGCAATGTGCATGAAGCAGATTAAAATACAAACCCTTTATGTGGAACCTCCGGGTTTATTGCTCCAGAAATGACCCACACCACACTGAAAGTGGATTTCGGTTTGTTTTGGCCTTTCTACTACAAACAGAGAACGGTGCACTTTCACAAGCACAATTTGAAGAAACATTCATTTTCTCACTGCAGAGGACTCCTTGAAAGCAGATGTAGCTTTTAGAGCGGAAAATATTAGTTTTGGGGATAACTTGATGACTCTGGAAATGAGAAAAGTACAAATAACCTCTCGGTATTATCCCCGAGTGAATTTGTTTAATTTTCTCTATTCTTGGTTTTCTGTCATTTAGGTGGGTGGTGGGAGTGTAGAGAAAAGTCTGCTCGACAGACTTCCCACCTGTCGCTTCTCTCTGGCATCTGTCACCAAAACATGAACAAAAGTGCTGTGAGGCCTGTGAGGAGATTAACCGATCGTGTCTCTAAAAATAAAACTTCACACCTGCATCCTTCAGGGGTTTCTGCCCTGGGAAACTAGAAATAAAAATGTTTTGAAATGCAATCATGAAACACATTATATGGCCAAAAGTGGACACCCAGACATCAAAAACACTATGTCATAGCTAAAGAGACAGTTCACCAAAAAAGTCAAAAATACATATTTTTCCTCTAGCCCGTAGTGCTATTTATCCATCTAGATTGTTTTGGAGTGAGCTGCAGAGGAGATATCCACCATAGAGATATCTGCTTTCTTTCCAATATAATGGGACTATAATGGGCTTGTGGTGCTCAAAACACCAAAAAATACATTTAAAAAAACTCCAAACAAGAAGTCTCTTTCCAGAAATCATGACTTTGTTGTGAGCAGTTTCATGTAGGAAATACTTTCTTTCTAGTAAAAAAGAGAGTAGCTCCAGCAGATTCTACTGCAGAGAGAAAATAGGTAATTGGCAATTTAAATTGATGATGATATCATTAGGCTACATGCATATATTTGGAGCTATATTACAATTCAAAATGCAGAATGTCGGCATAAAGTGTAATTTAGGATTTTCAAACTCAAAATTGCTTCAAAACAACTGTGTATGACTCCTACGACAGGTCTGGACTGCTCGTAAATTGTATTCGTACCTGAAAGAAAACTCAAAATACAAAAATATTGGTGAATGTGACAGGTTGTCCTAAATCACTGGTAGGAACAACTTAAGAACAAATCTGTTCGTACAAGTGGTTCTTGCATGAGTCATGATTTTTGCACAGAGACGCTGGTTTTGAATTTTTCAAATTGATTTTTTTGGTGCTTTGAGCGCCTTAAAGTCCTATTATAGTGGAGAGAAGGCAGACAACGATCCCCAAACCTCTGCAAGTCACACACACAAAAAAGATAAATAGCTCTACAGGCATTTTTGATTTGGGGGTGAACTGTCACTTTATGTACAGTACCAAAGTATTTGCACTTGGTTACTTCCCACCTTTGCTCCTTCTCCAGTATATTTAGTCATTTCATCCATTGCTAATCTAAAAATATTGATTAGTGCAGCTTACTTACTTTGCTATAGCGAGAAAGGCAAGCTCCACATTGGCTCCTGTCTTTGCACTCGTCTCCATAAATGGTACACCATATTCCTGAGATGGAAACACATTATTAGAGCAGGTGGAGTGTCTGCTGTTGAGAGTTATGACCCCATGGAGCCGTCATACTTTACCTTCGCCAGCTTCTCTCCATCCTCCTTCTTCACGACCCTCTCTGCAGCCATGTCTGACTGTAAGACAGCAGCAGCGGGAAGAGAAAACAAGTCATCACGACGGAGGTGAAGGGTTACAGATTCACAGCGCCATTAGCTGCAGTGATGCACCATCGTGCCAGCCCGCATGTTCTCTTATCCGGCAGCCCTGCCGCCAGCTGCTGAGCCAGAGCTCCCTCAGACTGATGAGATGTCAGAAACTCCACCTCCAGCTGAAGGAGCAGCACTCCCACGGTATGGTGCCGCCGGTCCTGCTGCTCCCACAGCAAATGATCTGAGCTGCTGCTGCGTGACATCTATGACCCCGGAGAAGGGTGAGTCCTCTCTGTACCACCAGAGGGCGCTTACTGCTATATTAGTAATGACTGCTGGTTGCAATGAGACATGAAAATTTCTGTTTTCATCACCCGCAGCATTGAGGAGGAAATGGTTTCATGCAAGGAAGGCTTGAAGCGACTGATTAGTTTTGTGGCTTGTTTTGCTCAGTCATAATGATCAAACACTGAGTGATGGGTAAGAAATGAATGTGTTTCTGAGGCCTCCTGTAAGTGGATTAACTTTGTTTTCACCGCAGGGAAATTCTTTTCAAGTCTGCACAATAAAAATATAAATCAGTGAAGACACACAAGCACGATTAAGACTGTGTTTCACTTGTAAATCAGTCATTCTTGACAACTGGGACAAAACCGTATTTTGAGAGGGTTTTGATTTTTACTAAAAAATGCCAACCTTCCTGTGATTACATTTTTTATTAAAACCTCTGGAAACTTGGCTTGAAATAGTAAAAATGCATATGATATCAGAGTAAAGTTTCTCATTAAGCATCCACAAAGATCTGAGTGAAAATAAAAGTTCCTACCTCTTAGAAAACCTGGTTCAAAAACTCTTAATTTTGCTGTTTAGGTCATTTCTCAAGAGTGTGTGGGCGTGCCAGCCCATGTTTGATTGACAGCGCCTCAAGAGTCAAAACACAGAAACTAAGTGATGCACTGCTGTGGACCGCCGTAGACGCAGGATGCAGCAAAACGGATTTTAGCTGCCTAAACAAAGGACCATCTAAAACAATCAATTTGGGTTTCAGTGTGTGCTATATTTAGAACATGTTTGCTGTTTTACTTTGTTGTCAGGTAGCGTTTTCTAGCGGAAAACCAAAGCTGCGATCTCTGCTCTTTTCGCAACCACCAGACTCCGAGGACAGAAACTTTTTACCTCGCAGGACACAGGAGTTGTAGGAGTTTGTGTTTGTTAGGTAGTTTGTGTTATTATTTGACTTAACGCATTTGCTCGGGTCCGAACTAACGTTACTTGCCGTGGATCAAGGCAGCGGTAGACCAGCAGCTCCTGTGTCCTGCGAGGGAAAATGGAGGGGAAAGTGGAGTTTTGTGGCCGTGATTTGCCATGAAACAGCAAAGTAAAGTGGGGGAAATGTTCTAAGTATAGCATAGATATAGGAGTAATATAATGGCTTTAGTTTTAGATTTGAAGGTTTTCAATACATTTTAAATTGTTTGAGGTTGTGGATTCTTGTCTGGGACAAGGGTGTTTTCTGGCATTTCACATTTCATATATATAAAATTGGAATTAGAATGTTGGTACTAATCATTGTAAAAGTTTTTTTTTTTTTTTTTTTTTTTGGTAGGACATGATTTGTCCTAATTCTCAAGAACGGGTTAATGTTAGAATAAGCGAGCGAGAGTTTGCATTCATGCATGTGCTGCACTGTGGAGGCACTTTGTGCCTTTTAAGCATTCACATGTCTGAGTGTGATAAGAGTGTGTTAAAATTGTGCTAAGCGACCAGTTATCCTCCAGATCTTTTTTATGTAATACAAAAAGGAAGCTTTGCTCACCTTGTTGCCGAGCAACATGATGACCACATCCTTCTGGGCATACTCGTGTATTTCAGTCAGCCAGGCCTTTAACAGTAGAAAAGACAGACAGATAGAGGAGAAGGGGAGGAGGAGAGATCGCTCTGTAAACAAAACAAACACCACCACTTAAAGGCTGCGTTTTCCCCTCTCCTCCTGAGCTGTGTATTATTACCATCCTCCAATCAATCATGGCAGGACTGACTCACTCTTATCCTTGAACACTTTTACTGCTTTTCATTACTGAATCTGGGAACTGTGTAGCGAGGCAGACGATAACATCATGTCATTTCCAACGAGGGCTGTGAGAAAATGTTGGCGCTCTTCATAGTACTTTGCATGTAAATAGACAGAGTAAAGCATTCAGCATTGAGAGGGTTTAGGAAGTTAAAATGAAGAGAGAGCAGAGACAAAGTGGGAGGGGAAAGTAATTTGAGACCGTCTTACCCTGATATTGTCGAATGATGGCTTGCTGGTGATATCATATAGCAGAAGTAACGCTGTAAAAGGAAACAGAAGAGCCGCTCGGTTGGACCTTTATTGTTATCTGCACACCGTCTTATGTAACACACATCGACACCTACACATACTTTCTATGCACACTAATAAAAAGTGCAGATCTCCGCCAGGTTGCTCCCTTACCTGCACTGCCCCTTCCCACACACACAACACACACAGAGCACGAGGAAGTGAAATATAAAAAGCAAAGGTTACCCTGGGCATCTCTGTAGTAGGCGTGCGTTACGCTGCGGAATCTCTCTTGGCCGGCTGTATCCCAGATCTGCACATCAAACCACATAATTACACAGCAGCTAACGTGGGAAAACTGAACATCCTGAACAATCCTATGCAGCAAGCCCTACACAGCCAAAGACTAAATCAGAAACCTACCATTATACTGCCATTGTACATATTAAAACAGCTAAAAAAACAAACCAAACAGTATAATCAAGGGAGTCTAATTTAGTTAGTTCAAGCTTGCTGGTCCCATAAGTTAGACACAGCTAGCCGCTAAAGCTAAATTTAATTTTGTAGGCTCTAGTTGTTTTCTGTAAATGAAATACATCAATTATAATGAACTAACATCTTAGTAATTTAGGTTGTTGCCCCACATAAATGAGGTAGGAGCTAAATCTGGCAATAGAGGCCAGCCTAGCTCGGCAGAGAGAAAACTGACATCCTTGCAGCAATCTTGCACAGCCAATAGACAGAAATTATAGCCTACACTACCTTACAAAGCTAAGATTCAGTAACTTTTGCTATGAAAAATGTATTTAATACAGTAGTGTATCTTTATTTATTTCAACAAACACCCTATTCAAATTAGTAAATGGCTAGCTGCTAAACCTAAATCTTCCTCACTTTTTTAAAATGACCACCTAGCTGTTTCCTGTAGCCTAATTGAAACACATCATTTGATGAACAAATACCTTGCTAAATTTTTTTAAATGCCAAATGAGTATGGAAGTATCTAAATCTGATTATAGAGAATAAAAATAGCTTAACTAGCCAGGATAAAAGAAAACTAGCCTAGCTTAATCCTGCACAACCAGAGTCTGAAGCAAAGACTACCATAATAATGCCTAAACCAAAAATGCAATAACTAGAGTACAAATTTAGCTACAAGCATAATCTGGCTCAATTTTTATGTCGTAGACCTTTATTTTCTAAAATAAACAAACAAATATCAGGGCCAATATATTATCAACCGATAATGGTAAGTTTTTATTATTTATTATTCTGACAGAATTATAGTCGACAAATATTGTAACATTTGGAGAGTCAGAACAGCTCTTTGTTGTGTGCATAAGCTCCAGGTTATATTCGCTATTCAGTATCGACCATGAACAGAAAGCAATGATCAATTATTAGTTTCAACAACAACAACAAAAAATCCATATTGTGCATCCCTCTTAAAAAACAAATCAGTAAAACAGCAAGCTGCTAATGCTACATCCACTTCTTATACCTTCTAGCCATTTGTTCCTGTACTTGAAATACATCAGTTTTGAAGAACTATTATCTTGCTGATATAGTTTGTTATCCTTGATATAATAAATTAATAACAAGGACATAAATGAAACAAAAATAAAGTAGCATGAATCCGATCATAGAGAATAAAAACTGCTCTACAGTCATGCTAAAAGGTACGCTAACTAGCCTAGCATAGCAGAGTAGCAATAACCCCCATCTCAGCTTTTGACTCTAGGTTATTCTAAATCACATATTTGTGTTCAATTGTAATGTGTAAAGTAATAAATTATCGTTTACAGTTTTTAGGTTGCATCTAATATCGCTAATAATCTCTTATATCTAATAGACTCATGGTGGTCATAGAGCTAATTTATGGAATTAATCACAGGATTTTCTCATGTGCAAGGAACATGCAAGGCAAAAAAGAGTAAGGATTTACTTGAGCTAGCAAAAGGAATCTAATTTGACACCTCCCACTCATTGTTGAATGAACAGGTTGTGATGATAGACTGGTATGTGTATTAGATTAACAGCTTGCTGCTGTCAGTAACTCTCTAGAGTCCCTTACACGCACACAATATCAGACACTTTGATTGACAATATAAAACAATGACAATGAGTGTAAAGCATATTTGGGTCAACTGTAATTTGTACATTACTCTTCAGTTTTTTTTTTCCTGAGTCTACATAATCTACCAGACGACTTCAGGTTGATATACAGGTCAACAGCTGCCAGAAGGATCGGGAGCTGAAACATAGAGTACACAGATCTGGAGAAAAGGTGCATCTTCTCACCTGGAGCTTGACTTTCAGGTTGTCGACATCCACCACTTTATTCTGCAGAAAGGAGAGGAGCCGTGAGAGACTGACAATCCACCATATGCTTTAGAGACTGGAGTGTTGAGTGAGAACGGCGCAGAAATGAATGACGAACATGACGGCAGACTAAAAAAGCTTGGAGACTCAGCATGTGGCAAAAGAAACAAGACAACTAAAAGTGGCTTTGAATGCTGGCAGAGAAAGTAATTTGCAACACCCACACAACAAGGTCCTGGGATTAGACTTAATTACACAAAAGTGAGAAAGACGGCTGGCAGCACAACAACTGACTCCCCCGTTAATTTCCTGCAGCCCCGTAGGGGTGTCCTCTGATTTCCTGTAGAGGGAAGATCGACCTAAAATAGTGGAGGCACCCCAGCTAAAATAGACTAAATGTTGAGACAGATGAACGTGTCGAAATTACAAAACTAGCAAAAAAATCCTGAGATAATTAAAACTACTACGAGGAGTTTCCATATTTTGTTGATTTTGGAGGCCCTTGTGTTAAAAATCAGTCGTGTTTCCACCGCAATAACTATAAAGTATAATGCCTAAAGTAACAATTATCTATTAACTACTTTATTAAGTATTAAATATATGGTCAACATTTTCATTAAAAAATGATTTTTAAACCTAAAAGATGATTATAATAGCACATTTTATACCTCTGTTATCAATAGGTATTGTTAGTTTTAGATTTTGAAGGCTTTTAACACATTTTTAAAGCGTTCGAAGTTGTGAATTCTTGTCTGGGATAAGGGTGTTTATGGGACAGGGCAAGTTTAGAAATCAAAAAAATTAAAGCAAACCAAATAAGAGTGTTGGTATGACTAATTTTTAAAGTTTATTTTCAGTAGGACGTCATATGTCCCAGTTCTCAAGAACAGGTGCTATATATAAATAGCTAATTTTCTCATCAGCTCATACCCCTTATAGAGGCATGAGTATTAAACTGACACTGTCAAAAACTTCCTGGTAGCTTTAAAGAGTGAAGTAGAAGCAAAGGTTCAGGTCACATGCAGTATTTCAACATGCATGCTCCAACATGCAGCGACAGAAACACAGATTTTCCCACACTCTGACAGATCATGCTGGCAGTGTTTCTTAAACGTTGCCATGACCTGCTACAGAAATAAGCCAGGTCACAACCGCGTTTCAGCCTCGCACTGCAAAAACCACCAAACAGAGAGTGGCTGCGATGACAGAAGTGCGACCAGCAAATGTTGTGCAGCACTTCCTCAGTCACTTCATTATTTCATATCAGCGACAGGTCATCAAAAACAGTCCCTGCCTTTCCTGTGAACGCACAAAAGCACAAACACGCACCAAAAAGAAATGCAGAGAGAGCTCCACGGCAACAAAAGGAACCTCTGCGACGTGTGCAAAGCCGTCACTGGCATCCAGAACTGCCACCTGCTGAATCCTCTGCCTTGGCAGAATGGACATGGTTCAACCCCTGCATTAGTTGCCATGGGTTTCCATTTTTCCCCCAATTATGACGTGAGAGGAGCCTGCATGCTGAGTAACTGCTACAAGGAAGCATGCCGAAAATAGCCTGGCCATGTTACAAGCTGCCACAACAGCCTGCCTGCCTATCCATGCGCAGAGGACAACCTCAGCATATTGACTCAACTGTTTCTCTCACATGACTCTGTTTCTAAGCAGCTTTGCCCCTTTTCCATCAACACGAGCAGGAAAACAAAAGGTAACTGCTTACATTAACGCCATTCTTCTGAATGAGTGGACTGACGCTGAACCCCTCGTGTTTTTCAGTTGTAAAACAGCGTCAGCTCCCTTTCTTATGCATTTTATGAATGGATACTGGTGGCAGCACTTGAGTGTGGGCAGGATGCTGCTTCTGAATGCATATAGCTCTGTCAGTCAGACATCCATTGTGCTCTGTAATGTGCACACCTCCGTCCAAAGGAGGCAACACATCACTCTGGCTAATGCAACACAGTTTCCTCCCCAAATCATACATACTTGACTTGCCATTAGTGTGAGTGTTTTGCTTTGATTGGAGGGAAACAGGCGGTTGAGGGGGACACAGACCATTCGCTCCAAACAGCCTATTTTTATATCCTAGCAGAGCGAGATATACAGTAGAAATCTGCTCCAACTTCAGCGACAGTCACTGTCTGTGTTTGTGTTTGTGTGCGTGTGTGTGTGCGTGAGGTATATGTGATGAGGTAGCAGCTCCTCCAGGACCGAGCTGAGCTGCAGCCAATCTTTCCAGGAGACAGGGACGTGGGCAGGCATCTGCCAAGACATTTATGAAGCCATCCACAGCGCCTCGCAGCACAAGTGGTCTGTGAACTTGACTGATTGGTGAGAGGATTTGTACATTTGGTGCTATCATCGCAGAATGATGAAGTGTTCTGCGTGGAAATAAAGCGATAATTGGACTGATGACAGTCTAACAAGTGCATCTCCTGTTGCTTTGTAAATATCATTAGGTTGTTTTTCAGACGCTAAACGTTTCCTCATACGAGTAACAAGAATGTAACACAAAGGAAAAAGCATTAATAAGCTCACACAGACATACTGAGAATATTATGAGTCATTCTGTGAGTCGACGGCATCGCCCTCACCCTAAAGTCTATTCCAACGGTGGCTATAAAGTTGCCTCCCAGAAATGCGCCGTCTTTAAAGCGCACCAAGACGCACGTCTTCCCCACGGACGAGTCTCCGAGCAGCATCACCTAGAGCGAAACCCACCACCAGAGAAGAGGGACAAGAGGTTACTGACAGCCTGTACATGACGCCAGGGCAAGAATTACAATCACCTGAGAGAGGAAACTGACCATTCTTAAGCCCCACCCCTTTTGGAACCTTGGTCAAATTTCTCCTTTCGTGTTTCCTGTGCTTAGATATGCTAAAAATGTTTTTTTAAATGTTAAAAAGATGTTGCTGGGTGTCATATACACACATATATGACACATCTTTAAGTTAGCTGATATAAGCAAAATGCTAGCTTGCTAGCTAGCTAATGATGGTGTAGACTAACTAGCTAGCTAACATGAGTTATCAGATGTAACTATAGCAAGTTAAGTAGTATTTGATGTATTTGATAGACTTGAGCATTGCAGCTCAGCCTTGCTGCCAATATTTTCAAGTGGCTACTCACGGTACTGCAATAAAAAAGTCCCCATCGCATCAAAAATTTGTTAAACACTACTCGAGCCGGAAAAAGCAATTTAAAACTCTACACTACCATTATTTAACTTAAGATAAGCTATATATACATACATCTTTTAACCTTCTTTTCAACATAGACCAGCCTAACATATACAGGAAACAGGAAAGGAGAAACTTGATCATTAGATACCAAGTTTGCTCAACTTATTGCAGCACAGAGCAAAAAGGGGAGGGACTTAGGAAGGGTCAGTTAAAGCTGAGGGGTGTGTTGCATAAATTGTTTTGCAATGGAGAGAATATTTCACAACTGGAATCGTGCTGTTTGAGTCAGATAATGATATCTGTAATCTGCTGATGTGTCAGCTGTTTAACATTAAAAACAACTCCAGTGCTCTATGGTTAGTGCTGCCATCACTGTTGACTAAGCTGCCACTAACATGTGACGCTCTGCCAGCACTGGAGAAGGAGATTCAAGATGCTGGAGCCAGCTCTGTCATTTTACTCTCATGGCTTTTTCAGTGTGCATCCACCTCCAGAACTAATCAATGCAATTACAACAACAGGGTGTGCAATCAGCAAAACCCGTTCTCACAGTGAGTCATGGCTGCAGACACATATAGTGAAGCCTACAAGATAGTAATGCAATTAAACTTGAATTGAAGTTCTCCCTTTTGTCTGTGTAACAGTCACAGGTGTGTCTGTGCAGCTTTTATGAACAGGCCTGTTTAATGTGAGGGTTTGCAAGGAGCAACAAGTACACCCTCAGCAAATATTTGCGTTACAGAAAGGGCGGACAAAGCAACCTCGAGAGATTTACAGGCTCAGAGGGGGCTTCTTTAGTAATCCAAATGAAAGCATCAGGTCGATGACTTGGTGTCTGCTCTGTCGCCCGTGTGCAAACACTCAACATGGCCTGTTTAACACGCATGAAGCCAGACTGGGTAGTTAATGGCTTTCACTTATGCAGATGTGAATGTGAGAATCAATATTCATGTTGTTGCTGCAGGTACACCCAGATGTTTCTGTGTCAAATCTACAGTAAAAATGTGGACACCTGTTCCACCAGCAAAGAGAAACAAACATCACGGAAAAACACGGAGATACACACCTTGAAGGCAATATCATAATACTCGTTAATAGAAGCGCATCTCTCCAAGACATATTTTGACGTTCCGTTTTTAGTCTCCTTGTCCGTCAACGATGTCTTTCTTGTAGACATCGCAATTCCAGGAGAAGAGTGCGGGCTGAGAGAGCCGAACCACAGTTATCTCCGAGATGTGTCCAAGAAAGACGCGCACGGTGCGTGTGAGATCTCCTCCGCGGCTCAGTCCCGGTCTCCGCCAGCCTCCAGCCCCGCTACTTGCATTACTGCTGCGTGTGGCCGCGGAACGATCACCGGGCGCTCCCCGAGGAATTAAAAGAAATCACACCTTGATATGGCGCTGTCAAAACACAGAAGCGACGGCGTAAAACTTGAAAAACAATCAGCAACGGCGGCGGCGGCAGTCTGCGTCTACACGGAGCCGTGAGGAAAGCAGTGATGACAAACAGGCGGAAACATTTCTCTGATTTTGCGAAGCGGAGCGGCGCGTCCTGGCGTGGGCAGATGATTAACAGCGAGTGTGAGGACGTCGGCAGATCCAACTACACTGTTTCCTCTCGCAAGTCTGTCTTTCAGCCTGACATTGTCCCCGACACGGCTGCGGGGGTCAATCTGCGCTGGTGGCTGACTCACCCGCCACAGGTGGTGCTCGATCATGAAGATGGTCAGAGCACAGAGAGCCACAAACCAAAAAAACTTCCTAACTAGCACATCATATCTTAACAGTTGGGTGACCATGGGCGAGACATGTTTTTGGAAAAAACAAAAAAAAAACAAAAAAAACAACAACATTATTAATACTTCCTAAATTCACGTTCCTCTCCTAATTTAAGATAAATCAGGAAACATTTTATTCTCTCCCCTGCCTTAAATTAAGACTTTTGTGATGGCCCTCAAGAGGCTGAACGCGTACATATTAGTTTAAATACAAAAAAATATCCTCCTAAATATAGATACACTGTTCTTTGATTAAAGATCATCAGTGCGTAAAAAGGGGCATCTTTGCGCAATCCTTGTTTCCAAATGTTCCTTTTAAGAATATCTCAGAAAAACCCTGACAAGATTATGCTAAAATAATGATAATGATAATAGAGTGCCTATCCTGCTATTTTAATAGCTTCTTCATCAGCCAATTCTCCCTCTTCACAGCAGGCAAACAAACAATTATCCAACTCTCTCCTCGTCAACAACACTTGATCCTAGAAATATCCACAATCTCCTCGTTTAATCAGCATGTCATACATGTCTAAAATGGTTTCACTGAGACTCGATTTTCCACTCGAGTCTGAGAGGGAGTCTTTTCCTGCAGTGTTTGTCTCCCCCCAGTGTTCAAGTGGAGAGGAAGCACGTTTATTATACTCTCCCTCTCTGTGGCGACAGGGCTAATGAATGACACACGGTCAGAGATCACTTATGTTATATAACTGACGTGTAATCTCTTGTTCAAACATATGAACCCATCGCTCTGTGTAATGTGCAGCCGCAGGCAGCGTGGACGTGATGATAAAACATTCACTCTGAGATGGAGCTGAATGGTTGACTGAGTTTATTCTGAACAGGGTCAAAAAGAAGTCTTCAGATTGAATGCATATGTTTTTGTACCTGCTTTATTTTCTTGGAGCTCACAGCTTTATTATTATTGCGGTTTCTATTAACCTCTTCAACTCCACACCCCTGGCCAACATTTATTTTGTTATTTTCGCCTGTATACAAGGGCCCCTAAACAGTATTGTAATTGCACATGTTGGGTCTCTGAGTCTCATGGACTTAATTGAGCCCAACTGCATTTATGTGTGATGATGTTTGTCACCATAGTAGCCATTTCATTGTGGTGAGACCATTTTTTCCTGCATAAAATGACCTTTAGTGACCTCTAGGATAACCACGGCCTCATGAAATTTCACAACCACAAACTAGAGACCAGGAGCATTCAGAGGACAGATGACTCTCCAAGGTATATAGACAATAAGAGGGTCTCTAAGCAGTCCCCGCAGCAGAAGTGCTTGCCATCCAATTGCTGAAAAATGCAATTCTTACAGAAATCCCCAAGACCGGGTTGCACAAAGATCAATTAAATCTAAGGTTAGCTCTGATCAGAGTTTAGCAAAATTAGGTTTTATTAGAGATTTATTTTCCTCAATGTCAAAAAGGCAGCTATTTCAAAAGTTAAACCTTTCCAAATTGTAAGTTTATATTGGATCACATTTAAAGTTTTGGTGCCACGGCATTAAATTTAATCTAGATTTAAAGCAAAAACTAAACTGGGGTTTAAAGAGTGGTTTCACTTTGATATTTCTGAATTGTAAGCTAATTTCAAAGTTTGGTGCAGTATAATTTAAGGTTAAACCATCCTTGTTAATGCAACCCAGCTCAGATGTCTAAAGTCTATTATACCAAATTACAGCAAGAACTTTTCTATGGTGTTCCTCAGGGTCGTGGTGTCTTAATGTGATAGTTTTGAGGTGTTTTTGACCATTTGACCATCAGTTCTTCTTCAGAATGGTCATAAATGGTTAAATTTAGCAACAAATCTGTGTAATAAACGGCATCAACCCAAAAATTGCAGTGGAGTGACATGCATCTAAAATAACTCCACAAAAAGTTTAAATGCAAATGGCAAAAACTTATCTCAGCTGATTGAGCCACAACGATAAGTACTCAAGAAGCAGCACAACAAACACAGGATACATTTTCACCTTGTGTGCATTTAAAGCTACTACAAGGAACTTTCATATTAATTGTGGATAAAAGCAGAAGTGTTTTAACAGAAACAACCTCAAAATATAACGTCAAATATAAAATTATGTAAATAAAAATAATCTCCTTCTTCCTTTCAACTGGCCAACTTATCACATGTAAACACAGGCTCATTTAATCTGATTTCAAGGAATATCCAACCCGGTGGCAGCTATTAAGAATAACTATACAGAAATAGTCATGATTCTTGTGGATGGTCTTGTCTGCTTATGTAGGTTGTAAAGGGGCATCATAAACTGAGACGGTTTCATAACCAGTCAAAACTCCTTGTAGCAGCTTTAAATCAGTATATATTAGTGTACTTGCAGGCGCTGTCTCACCCTTGACTTTAAATCCAGTAGACGAATGCAGCAGAGTGACTTATTTTGTTTGTGTTGTGCATTTTCCTGCAGGCTTTTTGAACCTTGAATCATGCGCTGCCACAAACTTATGCTAATGCGAAATGGCAAAGCCAATTTTATACTTTCCTCACACATTTCTGCCTCCTCTACGCTGCTCCAGTGGCACTGACACAAAGCCAAAGTCACCGCCGCCACGGCTTAAGAATCATACACTAAATGAGCCATACATCTTTCCTGTCTGCCTCCTCTTGCCTCCACTTGCCCCCCCTCCTCACATGATGTCACAAAGCATAAAATCCCTCTTGTTTAGAACAGCTTTGTTACAAACATCCAGCAGCAAACAGCCCGCCGCCATGACATTCATTAGTAGTGCTTTCTTCACAGTAATTTAATCATAGCAGTGGCATCATTAACAATAATAATGCAAACAGCCTCCCCACCCACAACACACAGACAGATGCACGCACACACACAGTGTTAAGGATTGTAATGAATGCAGTGAGAAGATGCATCCCACTGGAGAACAACACTGATTCACTTCACTGACACACAAACAGCAGAGAAACAGAGAAGATTTGCTCTGCTGTCACCACGTCACCACTTCAGTACAAACAGCCCATCGCAGTGACACATCTCGCACGACACTCGGGTGAAGTCAACAGCATAACGGGGGGAGAGAAAATACACACGGAAAGCTGGGAAGAAATTTGTGGGTGTGAAACAAATTCAGGGCGTGCATGTGCATGGAGGAAGAGGAGGAGGAGGGTGTGCGTGTGTGTGTGTGTGTGTGTGGACGACTCACTGTGAAACCAATGCCCACGGTCGCAGTGAAGGACCCGGGGATGAAATTGCCCTGGTCGTACTGAACCAGCAGAGAGGTCTTGCCCACTCCGCTGTCTCCCACCAGGATCGTCTGCAGAGAGAGGCACAGAGAGACGCGACATCATGTTACCCAGGATCCTCGCCTGAGGCCGGCATGTAGTGTAGGCTACTGTACATGTTCATCTGTTGCTCAGCGCGCAGCTCTGTGTGCTGTAATAAAATGTGACGGCTGGAGGTTGGATTAATGCCCTCAGGAGGGAAGGAGGGCAATATGAAGGAGAATGTGTGTGTGTGTGTTTGGGCCTGAAACTGTCTCTTTATCAGAGATGACTGCTCACATCTCAGGCCGATGTTCAGCCTTTGTTTGTACACCCATAAGGGTGGTGGTAAATGGTGGAAAACAGCCACATTAACTCAAGCACTTTACTTAAAGGAGCAATTTGTAACACCCTAGTGTCCAGAAATATGAACTACATTCCAAATAGTGAGTTGGAGTCATTCTAGATCACATTAAATAGGTCGAATCACTATTTACTACATGATCTATGGTTAAAGCGAGTTGTTTCCCCCTGGCACCCTCCACCACATACTCAAAGCTCAGGCAGCTTGACTGCAGGCTGCAGGGACACTGAACCACAAGTGCAACATTACACTTTAACAAGCGTCGACAAGTCCTACGCTGTCAGCTGATCAGCTGTTTATAACTGTCAGTTGTCTGTCAATGTAAAGCTAAGCCTGTGAGAGTCCAGCTTTGGGAATCTGAATTTGAGGCGTTTGATGACAACGGGAAGACTGTTCTCTCCTCGGTGGGGAGGTGAACGACAGAATGAAACTGAGAGGCCAAACACGCCACGTCAGATTCAACAAACACTCGCCACTCCAGATAACTGTGTAAATGATCTGCCTGTGTGTTTTTGGGTGCATGAGACTTATAAATGAGCATAATTAATGCTACAATAATACCATATAAGGCTACGCTTCCTGCTCCATATGTCAGGAAGTGTTCATTCATGAAAATGGCACTAAAGAGAAAAAAGTGTGTTTTAAGTTTTGCTTTCAAAGATTCACGAATGAAAATCTGTCATTTTAGCAGCGTCAGCAGTGGAATTAACCCTAACCCTAAAGCAAAGAAATGCTCTGTGCTGTGGACAACAACTTTATAAACCCGCATGTGAAAAAAGATGTTCGATACCCCTGAAAGCAATACATTATAAAATGAATGATAAATTTAATGCTGACGTTTAAATGAAGTGTAACTTATTTTTCAAACTCAAAATGTCTTCAGACTAATATAATATTCAGTCACTAGTGAAAAACTTTGGTTTGAACAACAGCAGACTGACAGCACATGACTGCAACAATAAAATGTGAATGCGACAGGTTCTCTGAAATCACTCGTACACGTCACTTCATAGCAAATCTGTTAGTCCGAGTGGTGCTTGCATGAGGCCCATTGAGTTTGAGGCCAGAAGGCTGCTCAAGTTTCGAAAGGAAATCACTCCCTGTTTCCATCATCCGAAGACTGTTGATTTGGCTCAGGAGTACGGCGGGAGCCTGACAGAGAAGCTGCAGACGACCCCCAGCACCAAACTGCTCAGCCCACAGGAGGTGGTGATGGAAGTTGTCCCAGAGGTCCTGCTGGGCCTCTGGATGCTTCTCCCAAAGACCTTACTGAACATGTTGTCCCAACACCTCAGCGTGATGATGGCTGTTAGGGTCACAGAAGCAGTTTTGGACCGGGTGTCCTCCTCCATTAGGTTATAATATATCAGGTAGTTATTATATGTTAACTTTAATAGGCATTGTTCACTATTTAGAGTTGCTACCCTCAGAACGCATAGTTAACTGCTAATAAATGCATAGTTAACTGCTAATAAATAATAGTTGACTGGTAATAATAAATAAATATGTTGTTAGTTAACTGCTAATAAAGGCATAATAAACTATGTAGAAATCTTAATAAAAGAACAACAAAAGCTTAGTAAAGGTTTAACAATAAAAGGCATAATAGGCAAAAAATGTGTTTGTAATGCTATTATAAACACTTACATTAATTAACATACTTAAGAAGTCTATAAATTGTTATAAAGTTTCTTGTAAGTGTTTAGAAAAGTTGTATAATCTAACAATAACATGTTTATTATGCTATTATTAACATGTATGTCTTAATAACAGATATTGATGTAAATAAGCATCTTATAGTTTGACTTAGCGGATGCACACTGCTGGTTTAAGTCCTGCCATTAGTCCCCGGCAAACAAGAAAAAACCTCCAAGCTGCAACCTACATGCTGAAAATGTCAAACGAGTGCCTGGGATGCTAATGGTATGAACAAGC